>JAODAL010020616.1:47500-68971 GCA_025379985.1 Phyllomedusa bahiana | reverse complement strand
CCATTAGAAGTGGCCCCAGTTCGTGGGCAGCTATTGGTTGTATTTTGGGGGTTGGGAAGATCCCAAAAAATTATCAGTAGACTTTTCCATTACGCGGGTGTTGTTTTACCTTGGTTTTTTATTAAAAAAATTTGGGGGGGGGCCCCTTTTTTTTTTTTTAATTTTTTAAATTTTCTTTTAGGGGGGGGGCCAAATTGGGTTTTTCAAAACGAAGGGGGAATTGGGTTTTAAATTTTGGGGGAAAATTTGGGGGTTTCCCGGGAACGAATTTCAAAGTTTTTGGGGGGTTTTTTTTCTTGTGAACGAAGTGTGTTTTTGATTGTTTTAAAAAGGGCTGCGAGCACATGGGGGCTACATGGGGCCCCAAAAGCACTTGGGGGGAAGGGGCTTCCCTGCTTTACATGTGAAGAGATTGAAGCCAATCGGGCCCGGGGGATTCTGGGGACTCCCCGCCTATATTAATTTCCGGGGGGGAAAACCCCGGGGCCCCCCCCACTCCTCTCCCCCTGTATAAATCGGGGAAAGGGTGCTCCCGGGGGGGGTGTTGTGGATGCTTTCACTAAAGGGAATGTTTTTTATTAAACAGGGGTTTTGGGGGGGGGCTAGTCGATCCAACACTGGTTCTCTTAAGGGTTTTTATTTCAGTTTTGGGGGGGGTTTGGGGGCTGAAATTTAGGAATTGGGTCCCCCGGAGTGTATAATTTAATGGGGTTGGGAAATTAAAGGCCAGATTGTTGATTTTTTAAAAAAACGGGTTTTTTTGTACAAAAAACCACTTCTTTTTTTGGCTGTTTAAAATTCTTTTGCGAAATTTACTTTCCGGGGGTTTTAATTTTTAAAGCGTTTTTTTGTGGTGTGCTGCCCCCAAAAAGAAAATTCTTTTTTCAATCCCAAAATCATAATTTTTCCTTTTAGCATAATTCCAAGGGGAAGGGTTTAATTAAAATTTTTTATCTTTTGGGATTGTGTGGGGGTAAAAAAAAAACGCAATTGTAACAGCTAAAAAAGTGTTCTATTTTGGGGTTTCCCCAAATTTTCTTTTTTGGGAAATTTTAATTCCAGGGGTTAATTAAGCTTGTTTGGGTTGTCCCCCAGTAAAAGAAACTTTTTTTTTCCCCCGCCACAAGAAGAAAATTTTGGGAAACATAATTCATTTTCCCCAAGGTTAAATTTTTGCCCGTTTGTGCTTTTATATTCAGTAAATTTCACAGGGGTTTTTTTAAAAGGGAAAAAAAAAGGGAATTTTTTTTTGCCCATTTTTTTGGAGCGCCAAATTTAAAAATCCAAAGGGGTTTCCCAAACCTTTTTAGTGGGGTTCCCTTTGGGGTCAAAAAACAGGGGGGTGTTATTTTTCATATACAGTATCTTTCCCTCAAACCTGGTCTGTTTAATTTTTTGAACCCAAAAAGTATGTCGACAGAGAAAGGTGGCAGGCTCTTCACCTGCGAGTGGCAGAGGCATAAACATTCCAGGCCCAGGACACAGCACAGCAAGGGGACGTCGCAGCAGAGGTCACTCGGTGAGGCCACAACTGCCGCTGTCATCTAGCGGCCGTGTACTGACTAGCAACCCAAGGGTTCTTGATTGGTTGACTAGGTCATCCACTTCCTCCAGATGACATCTGACACCCCAGCCAAGAGTCGGTGGGAATGTCAGACACAACCCTTAGTTGACATAGCCCGGGAGCGGGTCAGCGGCCCTCATCTGTCCTCAACCCGCCTCTGTCCCATCCGGTTCCCTCAGCCAGAGATCTACTATGTGGTCTGGGCTCAGCGCCACTATATAGCGAGGATGAACAATTTGAGGAGGGCAGTCAGCAGCTACTTGGCAGCGAAGAAATGGGGCCAATATCCCCTGCTTCTTGCAGTAGGCGGCAAAGTAAAGATGTTGAGAGTGGCATGGGAGGTCATGTTGTGAGGGGGTCAGCCTCTGCATACCAAGACCGGTGATGAGGACAGCAGTGATGATGAAACACATATAGATGATGATGTAGCCTACCGCACTTGGGAGCCGGGTGAGGCAAGGGCTTCATCATCGTCAGGAGAAGAGGGCGTCAGCTTCGCGTCAGGCAGCGGGCAGCCAGCAAGTGGGTGTGTGGCCGTGAGTCAGCAGGATAGCAGCGGGGGGGTGAGGTCGGGAGCCAAGCGGCCACGGGGAAAAAAAAACCCGCTTCGCAGGTCCAAGAAAGTGCGGCACAGGGGCTCAGCGAGGCAGAGGCGGAAAGTAGTCATCAGTGCGGAGCGTTGGCGGTAAAAATCCCGATACTGGCGGTGTGGCCCAGTTATTTGCTAAGACACCGGAGGAGCCGAATTGGGTATATGTAGAATTTTGTAAGCAGAAAGTGAAGCGTGGCAAGGGTGCTAAGTTGGCACCATGGCCCTGCTTTCAAACACATGCAGCGTCACCATCCGGTGGCCTGGGAGAAACGTGGCTCAGATGTGGTTGTCCATCCTGCCGCCACAGCAAACAGCAGCAGCAGCCCCCAGTGGCACGCATCGCCATTGCAGCCAGTCAAGGCTCCACCACCTCTGCAGAAGGGAGTTGTTTTTCTTTGACATCATCTCCCGGTCCAGATGCTCCTGCTCTCGCTACTCATGGGCGCCAGCAGTCGTTCAGCGAGGCGATTGCAAAGAGACAAAGTATGCGTCCAACCTTTCCAAAGGGTTTCAGCAGCTGACCATGCTCCTCTCCAAGTTGTTGGTACTGCAGTCCCTCCCTTTCCAAATGGTGGACTCTGCACCGTTCAGAGAACTAATGGCTTGTGCTGAGCACTTCATAAATATGTAGAACAGAAGGTGGGCCAGTCCTTGAGCTTATCGGTTTGTTCCAAGGTGCACGGCAGCGCGGAAGTCTGGAGCTGTAACTACGTCAGGGCCAGTTACATGTCATTTTACGGCCACTGGGGTGAATGTGCTTCGGGGCCCAGGACACCAACAACTTGGACAGGAGCGGGCTTTCTCCTCCAAAGTTGTTCAATTCTGCGGCTCCTGGGGCCCCAAAGGCCGCCTCCTCCTCCTCCACCACCATCTCAGCCTCCAAAGTACTGCTCCATCATACCACATGTTTTAGGGCACAGCGGGGGTCCGCAGTTCTTACACTGGCTTGCCTCGGCGAATTTAAGGTCACAAAAAGGGGGAGGAACTGTCCGGGTCCCCTTTTTGCAAAAAAAATGGGATTTCTGGCTTTCTCCCCCAAACCCTGCAAATCGGAACTTTTGGTGAGGACAATGGGGGGAAAACAGGGTTGTCCCGCGGGGACAAGGAAAAGCGATGGCCCATGGCCCTGCTGGCGCACTTGTTCAATTGGTTGTAAAAAGGTTCCTGAATTTCTTCCACCGAACTTCCAAACTTTCTGAAAAGGGCCCAGGAAACTGGCTTTACCTTTATCCATTCGTACAAAGCCGGGAACCCCTCCTCGATTTTCCCAAGCGGCAAAACCCGGCCCTTCTTCCCCAACACACTCTGATTTTCGATTTTTCCCCCCTTTTGGAATTCCAGCCTGCACATTTTGGCCCGACTGTATAAAACCCAGAGAAAAGGCCATTAACGATTTTTTTGATGATCCAGGAAACCAAAATTTTGGCCCCCTTGGGGAAAATTTTGAGGGTCAGCCGTGGCAGCTCATGCGTTGCCCCCTGCCTTTTGGGTTGGGGCCTTTTCCAAAGGGGGCGAGAAAATTTGCAGTCCCGGGGACTACGGGATGAATAACGTCATTCCACTGCTTCATGTCCTGGAACAGATGCAAAAAAAAATCTTTCTGGGCAGGGGACGGGAGACGGGCAAACAAAAACTCGTGGCCACTTTGGGGTCCGGTGGGACTAAAAGGGGGAGGAGGAGGAGGGGAGGAAAATTGGGGGGAGCGAAGTTTGTCGGGGTGAAAATAGTGGTTTTTCCCTACCCAGGTGACAAAAAAAGGAGGAGCAGCGGAGGGGGGTTGGATGGAGTTTGAGGAAGCCCGAGGCAATGACCCCAAAGGGCACCGTGGCGTATACAGGGGAAAATGGAGGCAGGGGGGCCCCTGGGATTCACTTGTGCAGATGGCCCCCAAAGCATGTTAAATTTCCCCGGGCCCTAGTGACAGCCAATAGTAACACCGGCAAAAGGGATGACTTCTGGCTCTCCACCCTATTGGACCCTCGTTTCCCGGGGTTCCCAAAAATGGGACCTTTTTCCCAGCTATTGAGGGGGAGGACAAAAAAAAATACTATGGGGAAAATTCCCCGTAATCTTTTTGGCCGCGGGCCCTATGGGCGGAATCGTCCCCCCCTCTGAAAGGTCTGCCCGGGGGGGTTTCCTCAGCGCTCAGGGGTCCCTTTAAACTCCCCGGGGCCCTGCGGGGGGAAGGGTGGGGGGGGGGGTGGGGAGCATTTCCCCAGCCCCACCCAGCAAAAACCTAAGTTGGAGTCACTGATAAGCAGCCCCTTCCCCCGGGCCTAGTGAGGAGGGTGTCCCAGCAGCAGCAGCAGGGACTGGAGAAAGCCCCTAAACCCAAACAGGGGTGGCCTAATTGGTACAAAATCTCCCACCCCCTTTTGGAAGTTTCCGCTGGACTTTTTTGGGGCGAAAAACGGATGTGTGGCCGAAAACTTGCCGGTTTGCAGGGGAGAACCTGTTTTTTCCCCGGCCAGAGGGGTGGAACAGAGCGGGTTTTCAGGGGCGGGGGGGGCCCTTTGTTTACCCCAAGGAAAACCCCGCTTGTCCACGGGGAAAAGTTTGGGAAAGGCTGACCTTTTTTTCAAGATGGGAAACAGGGGGGTGGATCGGCCAGGATTTCCACACAACCAATGCCTTAGGCTTTAGACTAAATTTACCAAGACGTCAACCCCCAAAATGTGGAAAAAAATTTTGGGGTTTAAACTACCTGCCCCAAACCAAAATTTCTGATGCCCCCCCACCCCCCTGATGCCCACTTTGCTGACAGTTTTTCCTTCTCCACTTCCCCCCAAAACCCTCTTTTCCAGGGACTGGTATTTGCCACCCCCCCCCCCCCACAACTCCCATCATTTTTTTCCAAATGTTTTGACCCCATCGCTGCTGGGCTGCGCCGGACCCCCCCACACTGTGTCAATTTTGCCACTCTGGGGCCCACTAACTGTTTTTTTCACCTCCCGAAAGGTCCCCTGGGTTTCCTGACCTCATGCTGGGTGCTGTGGGGGCTGCCGTGACCTCCACACTGTGTCATTATCCCACCCTTTGGGCCCAAATCTCCCGTTTTTGCGACCTTTCCCGAATGTTTATTGTGCCACTGCCTGGGCCTCATCAGGGTGCCCGTGGGGCTTCTGCCGGGGACCTCCAAATTTGTCAATTTTTGCCACTGTTTTGACCTCAAAGGGTGCTGCTTTTGGGGCCCGCCGGTGGGCCTCCCCACTGTGTCATTGGGCTCCTCGTGGCCCACTCCTTTTTTTTTGGGCCACCCCCCAGAATGGGATTTTGACTGTTTTTGACCTCATGCTGCTGCTGCGGGACCTCCACAAATGTGTCATTGGCCCCCTGCCTGACCTCATTTCTGCTGCTGTGGCTCTGGCCCTGGGGAAACCCCCCAAATGTGGGCATTATCCCACTCCCGTGGGCCCTTTCTCCTGTTTTTTTCCACCCAAAAAAGAATGTCATTGTGCCACTGGCCCGACCTCAGCTGCTGCTGTTTGGGTGCGCCGTGCCTCCAAAACCCTGGTCATTTGGGGCCCCTGGGCGACCTCAAACTGCCCGCGTGGCCTGCTGCCGTGGGCCTCCACACTGTGTCATTTTTCCCACGGGTTTTGGGCCCACTCCCGTTTTTTTCCACCTCCAGAAGTTTTTTTGGGCCCCTGCCTGAAACCTTTAAAGAGGGTGCTGCCCGTGACCCCCCACACTGTTTTTTTTTGTGCCACTGGGCTGAAACCCCAAATGCGCTGCCCGGGGACCTCCACCCCGGTCATTGGCCAAATCTGTGGCATCCCCCTTTTTTTGCCACCCCCCAGAATGTATTGTGCCCCTTTCCTTTACCTCCATGCTGCTGCTGTGGCTGCCCGGGTGCCTCCACAACCCGTCATTGTCCCCCTCTGTGGCCTCTCCTTTTTTTTTCCCCCTCCAGAAAGGGGTTTGGCCACTGCCTGAAACCCCATGCCTGCTTTGGCTGCCCGCCGTGACCCCACCTGTGGGAAATTTTCCCACTCTGGGGCCCCACTATTTTTTGCCACCTCCGGGAAATTTTATTTGGCCACTGCCTGTCCTTTATGTGCTGGTTGGGTGCTTCCGTGACCCCCACACTGTGTTCCCTTGTCCCCCCCTGTGGCCCCACTTCCCCGTTTTTGCCACCCTCCAGAAATTTTCCCTTTTGGCCCCTGCCTTTTCCTCAGGGGTGCTTGGGTGTGGCTGCTTGGGCCCTGACCCTTCCCCGGTTTTTGGGTTTTTTTTTAAAAGTGTTTTTCCACTGCCCGAAACCCCAAAGCTGCCCGGGTGTGGGTGCTGGGGCCCTGAAAACCTTTTCCCCCTGTTGTTAATTTTTTTTTTTGCCAAAAAATTTTTACCCCCCAATTTTGCTGTGTGGGCTGCTTTCCGTGACCTCCACACTGTGTTCATTGTCCCACTCTGTGGCCTCTTATTTTTTGGGCCCCCTCCAGAAAAGTCATTGGGCCAAAATGCCTGACCCATGGCCGCGGGGTTTGGGTGCCTGCCCAAGGTGACCTTCCCCCCCCCGGGGCTGGGGCCCCCCTTGTTGGCCCCTGTCTTGGGCCTCATGCTGCTTTCTGTGGCCCGCTCCCCTAAACCCCACACTGTGGGCATTTTCCCACTCTGTGGGGCCCACTTCCCGTTTTTTTCCACCTCCCCCAATGTGGATTGTTTCCACTTGGGCCGGGCCTCATGCTGGGTGCTGTGGGGTGCTTTCCGTGAAACCCCCCACACTTTTGGGCATTGTGCCAAAAGTCTGACCTCATGCTGTGCTGTGGCTGCTGCCGGGGACCTCCCCCTGTGTCATTGTCCCACTCTGTGGCCTACTCCCGTTTTTTTTTCCACCTCCTTTTAATGGTTTATTTGTGCCCTGCCTGAAACCCTTTTATGATGCCCCGGCTGCCGTGGACCCTCCCCAAAACTGTGTCCAATTTTGTGGGCCAATGTTTTTTTAAACCCCCAAAAGCCTTTTTTCCCGGCCCGTTTTGGGTGCTGGGCCGGGGGACCTCCACACTGTGTCATTGTGCCACTGGCCACCCCATTTCTGCTTGGGGTGGGTCTGCCGGGGGGGGGGGGGGGGAAAAATCCAACTTTGTCATTGTGCCCCCTGTCTGACCCTGTTCTTGGGTTGGCCGGGCCCCCGGATTTGTTTAACGGCTTTCCCCGTGACCTCCACAAATGTGTCATTGTCCCCTCTGTGGCCTTTCTCCCCGTTTTTTTTCCACCTCCCCGAAAGTATTTTTGCCCCCTGTCTGACCTCAAAGATGCGCGGGAGTGAACCCCCCACACTGTTTTTTTGTGCCCTGGGGCTGACCTTAAAGATGCTTCTTGCCGTGACCTTTTCCCCACTGCCCCATTGGGGCCCACTTGTTTGGGATACTTTCCCGTTTTTTTGGCCCCCCTCCAAAAATGTGGGTTTTTTGCCACTGCCGGGCCCTTTTGCTGCGGGTGTGGTTGCTGCCGTGACCCCCACACTCTGTCATTGTCCCCAAATCGAGGCCCCACTCCCGGGTTTTTTGGCCAAACCCCCAAAAAATTTATTTTTGCCCCTTTCCTGACCTCAAAGTGGGTGCTGTGGCTGCTGGGGCCCTTTGGGGGGGGGGGAAAACCTCCAAAACTGTGTCATTGTGCCATTTTCTGACCTCATGCTCTGCGGTTGGGTGCTGCCCGTGAAACCCCCACAAATGTGGGGCATTGTCCCCACTTGTGGCCTACTCCTGTTTTTTTGGGGGACCTCCCGGAAAGTCATTGTTTCCCTGCCAGGTTCCTCATGGGTGCTGTGTGGCTGCGCCGTGACCTTTTTCCCCACTTGTTCCCTTTTGCCACCCGTCTGACCTCATGTGCTGCTGTGGGGGGGTTTTTTTTTTTTTGGGGGGCCCGGGCCCTTTTCCCCACTGTGTCATTGTCCCCCCTCTTGAGGGGGGTACCCTGTTTTTTTTTCCCCCCTCCAAAATGTCATTGGCCACCCGCCTGACCTCCCTGATGGGTGCTGGGGGCCCTGACCCCCCAACTGTTTTTCATTGTGCCACTGGGCTGACCTCAAGCTGCCCGCTGTTTGGGTGCTGCCGGACCTACAACAAATGGTCATTGTGCTACTGTTTGATTTATGCTTCTGCTGTGGCTGCTGCCGGGGACCTCCCAACTTTTGTCTTTTTCCCAACTCTGTGGCCTCTTTTTTTTTTTGCCACCCTTCCCGAAAAAGTTTTGTGCCACTGTCTGACCTCATGCTGCTGTTTGGGGCCCCTGCCGGGGGACCCTCCAAAACTGTGTCATTGTGCCAAGGGCTGACCCATGCGCTGCTGTGGCTGCTGCCTTGACCCCCAAAACTGCTCATTGATCCCCCTCTTGGCCCACCCTTTTTTTGCCCCCCCTTTCCCAAAAGTGATTGTGCCACTGGGGTGACCTCATGTGCTTTTACTGTGGGGGCTGCCGGGGCCTCCCCCACTGTTTTCCTTTTGTCCCATTCTGTGGCCTTTCTTTCCCGTTTTTTTTTCCCCCCTTCCAGAATGTCTTGTGCCACTGCCTGAACTCTTTTTCTGCGGGGGTTTGGGGGGCTGCCGTGGAAAATCCACCGTGTCTTGTGCCACTGTCTGACCCATGGGTGCTACCCTGGCTGCTGCCCGTGACCTCCACACTGTGTCATTGTGCCACTTTTTGACCTCATGCTGTGCGTGGCTGGGGGCCGTGACCTCCACACTGTGTCATTTCCCCCTTTTGTGGCCCACTCCTGTTTTTGCCACCCCCCAGAAGGCATTGTGGGCCCCTGCCTGACCTTTATGCTGTGCTGTGGCTGCTGCCGTGACCTACAAAACTCTGTTATTTTTGCCACTGTCTGACCTTATGCGCTGCTGTGGGCGCTGCCGTGGGCCCCCCCCAAACTGGCAAATTTTCCCACTCTGTGGGCCCACTCCTGGTTTTTTTTTTCCCCACCTCCAAATGTTATTGTGGGGCCAAATGCCTACCTCATGTTTCTGCTGGGGGCTTGGCCGGGGACCCCCCCCACTGGTCATTGTCCCCTCTGTGGCCTACTCCTGTTTTTGGCCCCCTCCAGAAAAGTCAGGGTTTGGGCCAAATGTGGCCCTTTCCCTGCGGGTGCTTTCCCTGACCTCCCCACTGGTTATTTTTTCCACTGGGTGACCTCAAAGCCCGGGTGCTTTTGGGTGCTGGGCCGGGAAACCTTTCCCCAAAATGTGTATTTGCCAAATGTTTTAACCCCATTTCTGTGGGGGCTGCTGCCCCTGACCTCCAACTGTTCATTGTCCCACTCTGTGGCCCACTTTGTTTTTTTTCCCCCCTCCAAGGAAAATTTAATTTTTGCCACTGTCTGACCCCTTTTGTGCTGTGGCTGGCCCCCCGGGCCTTTCAACCCTGTGTTTTGTCCACTCTGTGGCCTTTCCCCCTGTTTTTTTTTCCGCCCCCAGAAAGTTACTGATGCCCCCCCTTTTCCTGACCCTTTTTTATGCCCGTTGTGTGGTTTCTGCGGGGGACCCTTCCCACTGTGTCTTGTGCCACTGTCTGAACCCCAAGCTGCTGCTGGTGGGGGGCTGCCGGTGGGCCTCCACACTGTTTGGCATTGTCCCCCTTTTTTTGGACCTTTTTTTATTGTGCTTGGGCCCCTTGTGGCTGCCTTGGGTTTGCCGGCCTACACACTTGGCCTTTTTTGCCCACTGGGCCCTTTACCTCGGGTGGGTGCTGTGGCTGTGCCGTTTACCCCCACCGTGTCATTTTTGCCCGTCCCGACCCCCATGCTGCTGCTGTCCCTGTTACCTCCCCACTTGTCATTGTTCCACTTTGACCCCAAATCCCGTTTTTGCCACCCCGGAAGTCATTGTGCCACTGCCTGACCTCCCTGCTGCTTTCCCGCCCCTGACCTCCGCTTCGGGCATTGTGCCATTCTGTTCTTTCCCCCCGGTTTTGGCCCCCTCCCGGGAATTTTTTTGTGCCACGTCCCGACCTCATGCTGGGTGTTGGGGTGCCGGCCCCACCCTCCCAAATTTTTGTCCTAATGTTGCCCCTGACTCTCACTTGTTTTTTTTTTTCCCGCTTTCTCTGCCCCTGAAATTTATCAGGAACATTCCCGCTTGAATTTTTTTTTTTAGTTTTTTCCCCCTTAAGTGGGCAGGGGAAATTTTTTAGTGAAGCGGGTTCCCAAAAAGCGGGCGGCAGTCATGTTTGGGGTCATACCCAAAAAAACAAAAATTGTATTAAGACCAAACCAAGCTCCCTCTGCCCTATTTTAAACATTGGGGACAAGTTTACAGCACCCTGGGATGCTCTGTGCAGGGCCCGGGAAAAAGCTGTTTTTTTAAATTTATTCGTCCCCAAAATAATTTAACGAAGTTTTTTTTTTTGGCCCAGGGGAATTTTCGGCGAAGGGGAAAAAAAAATTTCGGAAATTCGCCCCTCTTAATTTTTCATTTTTATGGTTGAAAAAAAAAAAATATGTTCTGCAAGTTAATCAGGGGGGGGGGAATAGATGCGGAAATTAAAAGGGTATGGGTCAAGGGGTATTACACAAAATTTTTCCATCAGACCCGGGTCTACATTTTTAATTAACATTTTATACTCAAATAAAAAAAAATTATTTAGCAGTAATAAAATTTTTCTAAAACATTTCCCTTGGGGAAATCCCCAAATTTTTCTTTTCATTTACCCCAAAATTTGGGGCCGGCAATTCCACAATTCCCCAGTTTCCCTTATGGGAAAAAAACTTTCCAACCCCTCACCTCTCAAATTAAGGGGGACCCTTTTAAGAATTCAAAAGCCCTTAAATTTATTTTTACTTGGGGCTGACACTTCCAAAATTTTTTTGGGGCATTACATAGAGCTTAGTGCGCCCCCCAAAAATTTTCTCAAAATTTCGTTCATTTCCAAAATTTTATGCCCATACAAAGTTTGGCAGATTTAAACTTATGGAATGCGTTTAAACTTTTTGGGCTTTGAGTTATAAAATGAAGGAAAGGGGTTTGAAGTTAATTTTTTTTCACTGTATTTAGTTATAATCCCCCTGAAGCATGAAAGTGGAGTTTGTAAAGTTCCCCGCCCCTTCGCTTGTGTGTTTGGGGCCCTAAAAAAAAACTTTGGGGGCCCTTAGTAAAAGGGGCCAAAATTTATAAAAAAACTTTAGATCGGCTGGAAATAAAAGAAAAGTCATTAGAATAGCATATCAGTGAATAGAAACTATGGTAGTGATCTTGCTTGGTGAACCACAGGTCCCAGCAATACCTGTGCTGTGCTAGCTCTTGCCTTATATAGAAAGGGTGAGAGCAGCAAAAGTAAATTTCAAATTTAATGTAGTAAAAATTAAATCATCAGTGGGTTAGATTTGCTGTTAGGGCAAAAAATGTCACTTATTTCTCAACTTATATCAGTACAATAATAAAAAGTAATTTCTAATAATTATCAAACTATATAAAATTAAATTATTTACATTTAATAAAAAATGTTATAATATAAAATATAAAAATCTATAATATCCCAAAAATATAAAAATATTTCCTGTAAAATGTATTTAAAATTCATAGAATCTAAAACTAATTTTACATTTGATAACCCACTGATGATGTTCAGATTTTTTTTTACATTTTTACTACATTAAATTTGAAATGTACTTTTGCTGCTCTCACCCTTTATTCTACATGCAGCAAGAGCCAGCACAGCACAGGTCTTGCTGGGACCTGTGGTCCACCAAGCAAGATCAGTAACATAGTTTCTATTCACTGACATGCTATTCTTAAGGTTTTTCTCTTATTTCCAGCCTATCTATAGCCTTTACACTAATGCGCCAAAGTTTCGTTATGCGCCAAACACACAGGCGAGGTGCATTGAACTTTAGACACCATTTTTAATCGCACATTACCACTTTCATACATTCAGGGGCATTATACATTGAATAATAATTCACGCTGTAATAATTCACTTCAAAGCGCCTTCATCCGTCTCTCAAAGATTGGCGCATTACACTCTATGCCCATACACAGTTCAGCGCAATACACTCTATGCCTATACAAAGTTTGGCGCATTACATTGAGCTTAATGTGCCAAACTTTGTATGGGCATAGAGTGTAATGAGCCAAACTTTGAGAGAAGTTTGGCGCACTAAGCTCTATGTAATGCGCCGAAGATCTGGAGTGTCGGTGCCAAGTAGAAAAAAAAATAGGCCTTCGAATTCATACATGTCGTCCTAAATCTTATTTTTTCTTCAGATGGAGAGAGTGCTCCCTTTTCTTTTGAAACAGCTTTTTATTTTACTTTTTGTAGGGGATGTTTATATAATTTTATTTATTAAATGAATATTTAAAAACAAACATTCCACTATGATCACTACGTTTAAAAAAACAAAGTGGGTCACTCTGCGTTTCCATAATAAACCAAGGCAAAACCAACAGCTTCAGGCTGATACACTCAGGATGGGAAGGTTGATGGATATTGCTCCCTTCCTTCACTAAAAATACTCGTCTGCAGTTACCCCAGAAGCAGACCATTATATTAGATAGTTAGCATCTGATGGTAATCCAGCTCTGGATCCAGCATTGGATACTAAGGTGATAGTGAGAGGCAGCTATTACCAGCCTTAGGGTGACAAAAACACAACTAGCTATTGCTAAGCCCGAGCGATAGTAATGTGGAGTTATCTGTCAGACACCTCAATTACTAAAACCACAATAAAATGGCATAGAAAATCTACACAGAAAAGCAAAAAAAAAACAAAAAAACAAGATACAGCTGGCCCGATGTAGTCCAAACTAGTGTATAGATGAAACCCATAGAGAAATAGACACAAAAAACATAACAGATTCTAAACTCTATCCCCTGCTTCTGATCTTCTGATGGAGGGGGAGGAGACAGAGCTTAGGCACACCATATGATCCTGGGGGATACATGCCACAGCCCCACCACAATTTCCAGGGAATTGGTCTGTCGTCACCCTACACAGGAGATTGTGCCTGTACCCCTTCCCTTCACCACATTTATGTGGAAAATTCGTCAGAGACAAGTCATTGTCGTGAAAAGTTTTCATGACGGTCTGGACTGAATGGAGAGGAAATGGGAAAGCAAATGCCTCAGATAAGAAAAAGCAATGCAGATTAGTAGCTGTACTATAATCACGTGTACAGAGCCTGTATACAGCAGGTATCTACCACTATATGGTCATTGTATGACATTAATACTTGTCTTAGTAAAGGTGTTTATAATCATGAACAGTATGGCAGTACTATTCAGTTATTATATTGTTGCAATATTTGGTCCTGGAGTTGATGGTTTTATTTGTTCTTTGTGTAGTGGTGCTATAGTAGTCTTGGTATACTAGTTTGGTCAGTAAAAGTATGGTGATAATATTTTTTCCTTGTATAGCAATATTTTTCATAACTGTATGACCATTATTTAGTGGTAGTATATATAACAGACCATATGCACATGGACTGGTAAAGGAGCTTAAGCTGCTGGCGCTAGGGTGTAGAGAAATGCTTCTGTTACCCTATACCTTAGCTATAGCAGCTTAAGCTTCTTTACCAGTCCATGTGCATATGGTCTGTTATATATACTAAATCTATTTTCTCGGCGGTGCTGCTGTGCTAAGTCCCAGACTGAGCTTTGGAGTTGCTGCATATATAGAGCAGCTTGGGATAAGCAGTTCTTTGCATTCAAAGGAGCCAAATTGGATGTTACCAAGACTCTCGAATTGGGAGATTATTTATATGTGCTACAGCTTGTTGTGCAGCTTCAGACACAACAAAATCAGGTGAGCAAGTATTAATAAACTTATTGATCTTTTACCAATCGCAGTGTTACACTAGGTTAGCACTCTGGTGCTTCTCTCTAGTGTTGAGCGATTACGTTGGCTATCGACATCGGGCGATAGTCGATAGTCGGCCACCATCGATAAGGTTTTTCAATAGTCGATAGTCGATCATCTCCGATGACCATTAAAGTCTATGGGAGAGCAACAACACCTTCATTCTTACACCCAAACAGGGCTGGAGAAGCTGGAATTAACAGCCAAAACAGTCAAATGGATACCTGCTACATCTTAGGCACAACACTTAGGCTATAAAAGCCACAGAAAAAAAGTCACACACCATTCACTATCCCTGTCTTATACCACAGCATGACCCTTAAACCTGCATCACCCACAAATTAAAAAGTGCCAGAAGGCAGTATTATTTGAACCATCATTTTATTTGAACTGGACATTGAATATCCCTGTCCTGGAACGCAGCATGAGCCCCAAACCTGCATGACCCCAGATTAAAAAGTGCCGGAAAAAGGAGTCTTTCAACCACCATTTTAGAATTGTCACTGGACAATAGAACCTATGACCTGGTCGGGAGGGTCTAACCAGCATGGACCCCTAAACCTGTTTGACCCCCAAATTAAAAAGTGCTGGGAAAAGGAGTCTTTAAACCACCATTTTAGTTGAACTGGACATTGACTTTACCTGTCCTGGGCCACAGCATGAGCCCCAAACCTGCATGACCCCCACATTTAAAAAGTGCCGGAAAAAGGAGTCTTTCAGCCACCATTTTAGTTGAACTGGACATAGACTATACCTGTCCTGGGCCACAGCATGACCCCTAAACCTGTTTGACCCCCAAATTAAAAAGTGCCGGGAAAAGGAGTCTTTGAACCACCATTTTAGTTGAACTGGACATAGACTATACCTGTCCTGGGCCACAGCATGACCCCTAAACCTGTTTGACCCACAGATCACAAAGTGCCACTATGCTATTTTGTACAGTGACTCTCATTTAGTATATATTTTGGTAACTGACATTTGTTTACAGAATTTATTTAGGGAAGTTTTATTTATAGTTTTACATTATTACCATTTTGCTTTTTTTCAAGTGTGATAACATACAACATACACCCCTCCCTGCAGTTTTTAAAGGTATTTTTTACACGTGTAGATGTGTTAATTCGTCCGCACACCCATAAGTAATACAAATGTCCTAATCAACCCCAAAACACTTCTTAGTTGAGAAGACATTTGCCCTCCTGGCTTCTGAGACTGATTCAGCCAATCAATTCAATGGTTTCATTTCTCCTCCAAATCCTTCTTCATTGATTAGGGAAAGACTCCCTGGAGATCAAATGATGTGTCCCCATAGTGAAATCCAGCCCCAGAAAATTTTAAGCCTCAAAATTGTGCAATTTGTGTCCATCCCTGGAGCCCTTTTTGACACTACTTAACCTCACAGAAATCACCTTTTTCAAAATCTGATTTTTTAGAGAAATTTGAAGCTCTCCTGATTGCCCCTAACGGTGAGAGCCAGTGCTGCCGTCAGCCATCTGTTAACACGGAGGTCCAGCTGCCAGGGCCAGACTTACACCTATCTGAAACACCTATCTGAAATGTATACGGATAATAAAAGGTATTTTTGGCACCTATCAATTCACCTGTGGTGACTACAAAATTGCTGTATTCAAATTTAACTGCAAAGTAGATCTATCAACAAAGCTTGACTGACCAAAAGTGAAAAAAACACCTGTCTGAAATGTATATGGGATAATATAAGGTATTTTTTGGCACCTATCAATTCACCTGTGGTGACTACTAAATTGCTGTATTCAAATTTAACTGCAAAGTAGATCTATCAACAAAGCTGGCCTGCGGCAAAGTGAAAAAACACGTATCTGAAATGTATTCGGATAATAAAAGGTATTTTTTGGCACCTATCAATTCACCTGTGTTGACCACAAAATTGCAGTATTCACATTTAAGTGCAAGGTGCCTCAATGAACAAAGCTGTAGTGCGCCAACGTCAAAAAAAACACGTATCTGAAATTTATTTGGATATTACAAGGTATTTTTGGCATCAACCTGTGCTGACTTGCTGGATTCTAATTTAAGTAAAAAGGTGGATATATCAACAAAGGTGGAATGGGCAAAATTTAAAATGAACACCTATCTGAAATGTTTACTGATAATAAAAGTGGAGTTTTGCACCTAACAAAGAGACATGCAGTTACTAGAAAAGATGTGTATCCTATAAGTTCAGGCTGCCCAATATCCAGGAAATATTTCAATAGAAAACTGTTAATAATAAAGCTATTGCAATGTCTACACTAAGTCTTGGTGAACTTTATCCAGTATTCTTTATAGAGCTTGTCTGTGTTCGCCCGCTGGGGGCCTCCCTCCACTCCCCCCCGTGACTTTACAGCGGTAGATGCTCCTTTAAAATTCTCTACCTAACTATATAAAATCTTCCAATCTCCAATCTAACTAAATTGTAAGGATCACAGCTAATAGTAGAGGTTTCTCTGTGAAGAAATATAATAATTTCGCTGAGCTGTTTGGACACAAGCAGAGTGCACGTCCTTCTGCTCTGAGACGCTGAGAGACACTGAGGCTGAACAGGAAACGCTGTTCTATGTAAAACGAGGTCATGTGATTTTTCCAGCTAATCGCAACCATACACATCCCAGTCATGACGTCGCACACACATCTCACCCTGCTCTATTCTGTAATCTGATTTGCATGGCCGCCAAAATTACAGGAAGCGCCGAAAAAGGCGCGATCTTAATAGATGATGCACAGATTTTAACTAAATTATCGCATGATCTAAAAAATCTGATCACCATAAAAACTGTGCCGATTTCAACTTTGTCGATAATAATCGCTCAACACTACTTCTCTCTGCTATTTCTACAGCACAAAAAGACGTTGTTTAGGGGTTTCATATAAATAACATTGTCTTATAGGTATTTGCAATTATTTATATAAAATATTAATTATTATTATTATTATTATTATTATTATTATTATTATTATTATTATTAATATTAATTTATATAAAGACATTTTTATAGACTCTAGTAACACCGGTACTGCTTTGCTGCTGTAGGAGTCTGGACATGATTGTAAGTGTGGCCTAATGTAATATCATGTACTAAAGTGTGGTTAGGGGTGTGACCGGTTGTGATGTCATAGACTTGGGCATGTTTAGAGATGTGACCTAATATGTCAATATGTCCCTCTTTGCATTGCCTAACTGTCGGAAGGTATGGTAGAGATAGCAATTGTTACTGGACCCTGTTATCTTAAGGGGATCCAAAGGCCTATCTGCCACCTAAGAAGATCCAGTAATATAAATATCACATAACAGGTGGTGGCGCTTTTATGAATTTTGCATTAGGGACTACAGTTTTGTGTCCAGCACATAAAGTATTTGTAGATGTGAAAGGTATCCCAACAGATAATGGCAATTTAGTTCTAGAAATTATATGAATGAGTTGCAACATGCTATGGAATTATATAATGCAATATTTTTACAAAAATTGGTGGCAAATCTGTAGCATAAAAGGTATGCTGTAGGTTTTAAAATCCACAGGAAGGTCGGAGTGCTGCACAGATTGCTGCCACTACATCTGGATGAGATTCTAAAAACCCTATTCACACATATTGTACTATAATTTGCTATATGTCTAAACATGACTGAGCTTCTTTCTGTTAAAGAAGTTCTCTTCCATTGCCAATACACTACCAGACAACATTTTGTAACATACAGTTATTGCACACCGACATGGATATCTAATAGCTAATTTCTTCTGCACATAAAATATTAAATAGATGAATAATGACAAGGACAACAATACATAACATATGTAGAACAGAGCAAGTATTGTAACATTCTGGGGAAGTTTCGTAATACAACACAAGGCATAGTGCTCCTTTGTCTGTTGTTGTATTAGCTCAGGAAAGAAATTTGAACAAGACAATACCATAACTAATTTATTGCCATAAACATCCTGCTTGGCAACATTACAAAACTAATGAAAAAAAAACGACCATGTTAGGAGCACAGTTCCTGGTATACTAAATTAAAATAAAAGATTCTACAGTTTACTACTGTTGTATGAAATAATGTACATACTTGCTGTTAAGTTCATTTTCAACCTTGCCCTGTAATATGACTAGTTGTTATTTAAAAGAAATGTCTTTTTTTGAATGAGGATCATAGATTTTTTATTTATAATTTTTTACTAACACAAGTGTTGCTCGGGTTTTAAGAGTTGACCTCCCATTCCCCAAAGCCCCCAGTTCCTCTGAGATTCCTGGTGCAGCCTATTTTTGGGTTGTCACTTAAGAAATGAGGTCGGTTTTATCAATAATGACGCTGTCTGGAAGTGAGAGTGTGGTTGGAGCAACAAGGTCATGTCAGACTGGAAGTAGGGCCGCTCCGCGAGCAAGGAGGTGATCTCGGGTTGGAAATCTGTGGCAATCTTCACAACAATTTGATTCAGCTGTAACAAACTGAATCGTTTGGATTAGGGTTAAAATTGAAATGAACTGAAACCAAAGAGCAACACTAAGGACCACATGTATGAAACTCACTTTGCTGCCCATAGCAACCAATCAGAGTGCCCTTTCATTTCATATAGTGCTCTGGAAAAATGAAAGGGGCGCTCTGATTGCTTGCTATGGGCAACAAAGCGAGTTTTAGACCTAGACAGTTTTCATACACGTGGCCCTTAGTGTTGTATGAACACATATATGAAGGAAGGCGCGTAAAAGTGAATAGTTGAGTCTCATTTTCAGTGTATAATGCGCCTGATGTATGAAAGTGTTTTTTGTGTGTTCATAAATGGTTTAAAGTTTGACGTGCCTCACCTATGTGTTAGGCGCATTACTTAACTTAGGCACATAAGTAATGCGACTAACATTTATAAAGGCTATAGATAGACTGAAAATAAGAGAAAAATCATTAGAATAGCATGTCAATAGAAACTATGGTAGTGATCCTGCTTGGAGGACCACAGGTCCCTGCAATACCTGTGTGCTGGCTCTTGCTGTATGTAGAAAAAAGGGTGAGAGCAGCAAAAATAAATTTGAAATTTAATGTAGTACAAATTTAAAATGCTTAAATCTGAACAACATAATCAGTGGGCTATTTAATGTCAAATTAGTTTAAGATTCTAAGAATTTTAATATTATTATAAGAATTTTAAAAACTTTTTATAGGATATATTTCTATATTTTGGGGATATTCAATATTTAATATTAATTTTATATGATCACATTTTTCATGAAATTTGAAAATAAATTAAATTTTATACAGTTTGTTAATTATAATAAATTACTTTTTATTATTGTACTAGTGTAAGTTGAGAAATATTGAAAATTTTTGCCTCTTACAGCAAAACTAGCTTCACTTCGACTCCTCAGGCTCAGGCAGACCATATTGAAGTAGGTCTGCCTGTCGGAGCAGAAATGCGCCTGGTTTTGCCGAACCACATTGATATATGTGTCCAATCTTATGAATGTGGTGCGCCACACCTCAATAATGCCCCCAGAACACCCCTTCATGTTAGGCATATTCGAAAGTGTCGAGTCTTATGAACAATGTGCTTAACACATACGTTAGGCGCATTAAACATCGTCGGCTCAGTTAGGGACATTGTACGCCAGAAAAGAGCGACATGTATGAAAGTTTTTTTTGCCATTTTCTGTCGTAAAATGTGTCAAAGGTGAGAGGTTCACCTACATTGCCAATATTTGGTGCGTCGAATTAACATGTTTGCCGCATTATGCACCAGACTCGACATCTTGTAATGTGCCAAATATGTAGGGGTGTTCTGAGGGTATTCGGGGGGCGGGTCGCTCCACATTCGTAATATTAGACACATTTATGAATGTGGCTTGGCAAAACTAGGCGCATTACTGCTCAAACAAGTAGACCTATTTCAATGTGATCTACCAGAGCCCGAGGAGTAGTAATGGAACTAGATTTGCCATTAGAGCAAAAAAAGTTCCTTATTTCTCAACTTACGCCAGGTAAATAATAAAAAGTAATGATGATGATGATTGTCAATACAAATATAAAATTATCTTCTATAAAATGTTTTTAAGAATATTATAATCTAAAAGTTATTTAAAATTCAATAATATAAATGAATTAAACCAATACAGCATATACCATAAATCCTGTACTCAGTCGTGTATGTACCAAATTAGCGTAGTATTATCAGTGATTACTAACACATCACAGCAGGCTAGAAATAAAAGGTGTTAGGATAGCATGTCAATGAATAGAAACTATGGTACTGATCTTGCAAGTTGCACCACAAGACTCAGCAAGACCTGTGGTGTGCCGGCTATTGCAGTATGTCAAATACACATGTTTGGCGCTTTACTAATGCATGTTCCGTGGTGCGCCAAATATAGATGTGAGGCGCCTCGAATCTTAAGCGCCATTTATGACTGCACATTCACCACTTTCATATATTCAGGCATATTTTTTATAGGACAAAAGATGGAAAAAATGGCCTTGATGCACCAAGTTTCATACATGTTGCCCTAAATTCAAAACATATTAGGCGACATGTATGAGTGGGGCTGTGCCAGTTTTCTGGTGTGCTTTGCCCCATCCAAAATATCTCTAAAAGATCTTTTGCCAAAAACTGGCACACATCCAACACCCTCCAACAAATTGTAGAGGATATGTTATGCCAAATTTGTAAGATTAGATACAGTTATGAATGTGACTTGACTGAATGTGGCTCAATAGTGCCGGACTTATCCATACCAATGGCAAACCTTAATAATGGTCACTACATTTGAGCAATAAATAGTATTAATAGACCTTAAATTGTAGTTACAAATTATGAAAAGAAAAACATAAGATTACTCACGTGACGCAACACATATAAGGGTATCTCTACTCATATATACGCTTATGTAGATACTGTAGGTGGGTTCCTTTCTCAATTAGGGAGAAAAATAAGTAAATATACATAACCTCTTCACTATCCCTAAAAAACCCTTCCTAAACTTTCGATGAACCCCGCACCCCCATAAGGGCCCCCCACGCAATAGAGGCTGAACCGTAAACAGCTCCGATCTAAGAACTTGCCCAAAATATCCCAACACATTTTACCACTTATGGTCCATCAGGGTCAATGTAGCATAAGCAAACAAACGAAAATGATAAATTATTTTAGAGACTATAGTGATAGAAGGCCCCTCCTAATTGTTGTTGCTTTTACTCAGATAAAGTAATCATGACATTTTGATGGAATATTCTAGTTATATGCCATCAATGTCTGAAATGGGATAACCCCCTTAAGTTTGTTGCATTTCACATATATATGTGTTGACAAACTGGAAGGCCTCGTTCACACGGCTTATTTTGCCGGGGGTATTTTAAAAAAATTTTTAAGGGGGGGCCCCCCCTTTTTTTTAAAAAATTTTTTTTAAAAAAAGGGAAAAAAATTTTTAAAAAAAATTTAAAATTAAATGTTTTAAACCAAAATTTGGGGTTTTTTTTAAAAAAAGGGGCCCTTTTTTTCCCCGGGGGGCCCCCCAATTTTTTAAAAAAAAAAA
>JAODAL010020616.1:0-45000 GCA_025379985.1 Phyllomedusa bahiana | reverse complement strand
TTTGGTTTTTTAAAAAAAAAAATTTTTTTTTTTTTTGGGGGGGGGGGGGGGTTTTTAAAAAAAGGCCAAAAAGGGGGGGAAAAAAAAAGGGGGGGGGGGGGAAACCCGGGGGGGGTTTTTTTCCCCCCGGGGGCCCCCGGGGGGGGGGGTTTTAAAAACCCCCCCCTTCGGGGTGGGGGCCCTTTTTTGGGGGAAAAACCCCCCCCAAAATTCCCCGTTTTTAATTATATCAAAACTTTTAACATTAAGTGTTTTTTAAAAACTTTTGCACCCCCCCCAAAATTTTTAAAATTACCCCCCCATTGTAAATTTTAAAACGAAATTATATTCCCAGGTGAATTGAAAGGGGGGGGAAAAAATGGGGGGTTTAAAAAAATTATAACCCAAATCTTTAAACCCCCCCATTTTGGGGTTGTTTTTTGGGGATTTTTTGAACCCACCCCTTTCTTGCCCAGACCCTAAGTAAAAAAAAAAAACCCCCTTTCATTTCACCCATGAATTGAAAAGGTAATAAAAAAGTTTAAATTTAAAACATAATGTACTGGTTTTTTGGTTTTGGCCCAGTCCGGGATTTTTGGGATAGCCCTAGCTTTTAAATTTGGGAACCAAGAATTTTGTTTGTTTAAAGGGTTTTTGGGGGGAATAGGGTGTTTGGTTTTAATTTAAGGGATTTAAAAAACTTTCCATCCCTTCTCAAATTTTTATATTTTGAACATGGAGAAAAATGCAGGGTGGTAAGCGAGCAAAGGGGGGGGGTAGACTTGGAGGTAGAGGTATGAGGGGAAGGTGTCCTTCCAGTGTTGGCGAAAAACCCGGGGGTCCCAGCGGATCGTCGGGTTGCAGGACCGTCATGCCTTTTCATCGGGGTAAAGGGGCCCTTGGAATCTAAAGAAAGGGAACATCGTCCCCAATTTCTGTCCTTCAGGGGAAAATCCCAACCTGCATCTAGAAAGTTTTAAACCTCCTGGTCTGGGCCGTCACGGCCCAAATGTGTAAATCGGGCATCATCAGCATCCGTCCCCCCTTTAAAGCAGCCCAAATTTTCAATTTGGTGTACCCCACTGTGGAAATCCATTGTCTGAAGACCCTTTGATGACAAAAATCCCGGTTTTTGGGGTCAGAAGGCATTTTTAAAAGATCAAGGGTTGATTTGGGTTGGGGCTTGATGCCCATTTTAACTGATGCCATCAAGGAGGGGGGGGGAAACCCGGGTAAATGGCAAAAACCCCGGGGCGGTCGGAAAACCCCTTTTTGCGGGCCCCCCTTTGTTGTAGCCCGCAGCTTTGGATGCAAAAAGTAAGGACGACCCAAGTAACCTGGGGTTGAGGGATGGGGAGGGATGACGACATTGGGGAAATTCCTTTTGGTCTTTTTCCCCCAGAATTTGTTTTGGGGGGGGAAACCCGCTTTTTTAGTGGACGGGGGGGAAAGCGATGGGTAGTTTTCAGTATGGGTCCCGCCCCCAAAAAAGGGAGAGGGCGGTCGCAAAAGGTCCGGGCTGATTGACCGCTAGTCACGGTCAGCGCAAACCCCGCCCCCTCGCTTTTTCCCCGGGCCAAAAAAGGTCCAGGACCTCTAAAACCCTGGGCCTTCTTTAAAAGCCCCTGATTTTTCCCCCGCGATGTTATATGGCCCCCTTTGCCGTAAACGCATAAATAGAGGCAAGAACCTTAAGGGGTTAACCACCACCAACATGTTAGGGGGAAATTTTCCCGCGAATTCAAAGAGTTGGGAAAAGGGGGAACACTTGGCCAAAAAGGGCCAGGGCCGACGGCCCCGGGGCCCCCCAACCCCTGTCACCCTGTTCTCCGCCCCCTCCTCTCCGGCCCAACCCCAAGCGTTTTCCTTTAGCTGCCCATGTCTCTCAGGGTCATGATAGGGAAACAGCCTCCGCTTCGCGCCTCCCCCCGTCCCCCCCCGGGGGACCACCGCACCCCCCCCGAGGGGCCCACCCTACCCCTTCTCCTTCCCCCAGTTTGGGGGACTGCATGCCGTACCAGCGGGCCGTTTTAGCAGCCCGCCTTTCTGTCTTCCAGGTTTGGGGGGCAAAAAGAAAAACTTTAAAACCCCCCCATCCCCAAAACCCAAAAGCCTGAATGTGGGGTTTTCCAGGCCCTTTTGGGGGTTGGAAATTTTTGCCTTTCCGTCTGGTGGACCCCAGATGGGTTCCGCCACGGTTTTGGCCCCCGCCTGCCCCCCAAAAACCAGATGCCCAGCAGGCATTTCTTTGCCAGAAAAAACCGTCCCTGCCCGGCCCGCCGGTCGTTTCTAAAATTTCAAGCGCGTTGTCTGAAACTGTGTCCGGAAAAGTCCCCATCCCCACCACCGGGCCCCATGGGGCTGTAAGCACAGCCAAAGGGCCCCTATATCTCTGTGACAGCTCACTGGGTGAGAGGGTGGATGTTCTTGGGGGTGACGGGGCTCTCCCGGCCGGGGCACGCTCTTCAAAAAAAAGGAGGGATGGTGCCCGGGCTTTTTTCCCCCAAGGTCCTTGTGTTGGGGATTTACGTGCCAGAAAACACCAGGGGGGTGTTGAAAAATTTTAAACTGCCTTGGAGGAAACCCTCCCCACAAAGGTCGGAAACTGTGGTTTGGCCCCTAAAGGGAACCGGGGACCGAGGGGCTGGGGGGGGGTGACAAGAACCTTTTTGCCAGGCAAAGGGGGTGTGCGAAAAACGGGCGAAAAATTTTGGCCTCCTTTTAAAATCGGTTTGGTTTGGAAAACCCTCCCTTGGGTGGGCAAAGTCATGGGAAACCCTTTTGTCGCCCAGAAATTTCTAAAGAGTTACCGGGGTCTGGCTGCCTTGCTGAAGAAGGCCGAGGGTCTGAGTTCGCACTTCCGCCGTTGGGCCACCCTGCTTCGTCCCGCCTGGCTGCGTTGCAGCGTCAGCTCGGCCTCCCCGTCAACCGTTCCATTGTTGACGTGGCAACATGCTGGAATTCCACCCCCCACATGCTTGCGATTGTGGCAGCAGCGCAATGCCATTACGAAGTACGAAGTAAACCATGGCCTGACAAAGATCGGTACGGACCTCGGGGTGTTGAACCACCGAGAGTGGAGGCAGGTGAAAGAGCTCTGCACCATCCTTGCCAGTTTTGAAGAAGCCACCAAAATGGTCAGTGCGGACCTTCAGCACAGCTGGAGGAGTCATTACAGACAAACGCATCCGGCTTTCCACAGATAATGTGGATCGATTGACTTTCATCAAGATGAATCAGGCATTGATGATGTTGTGGCCCCAATTGCCGAGGTCACCGATTAGTTGCCGGTCTACTTCACATTCCTTTTCAAACAGAAATGGTCCTCTTGAAAACTTTTTTTTAAAATGATCATTTCTTACTGCAATTTTTATTCTCTTTTCCCAACAGTTCATTTTGCGGTTTTGCTGTGAGGAGACTGTAAAAGACGCAAGGTTTCATGACAACACCGTATTCCATTTACTCACTTTATCTTAAGAAGTTTTCGCATTGTCAATAGTTTTGAGGTCTTTGTTGCTGTGAGATACAGCTATAATTATGGCCCTTTGGAACAGAAATTGGCTTCTAAGTGTCATTTCTCCCTCACAATTTTTTAACCGTGGCTGAGAAGTCATTTTTATAATTTTTGGGTCATGCTGCTTTGAAATGCAGCAATACTACAGGTCCTATTATAAAAAACATGTTGTTTCTTTCAGACTTTTGTTCTTCAGTTGTGTCTACCGTGGCTCAAGGGTCATGCTTTGAATTTTTGGGGGCATTTTGCTTTGAAATGCAGCAATACTACAGGTCCTATTCGAAAAAAAATTTGTTTCTAATAGACATTTGTTCTTCACAATTGTCAAAGTGGCTCATGGGTCATGCTTTGAATTTTTGGGGGCATTTTGCTGTGACATGCCGCTCTACTAGGGTTTCCTATTCTAAAAAATTTGTTTCTAACAGACATTTGTTCTTCCCCAATTGTACAAAGTGGCTCAAGGGTCATGTTTGAATTTTTGGGGGCATTTTGCTGTGACATGCAGCTATATAAAGGTCCCTTTTTCTAAAAAAAAATGTTGTTTCTAACAGACATTTGGTTTTCACAATTGTCCAAAGTGGCTCAAGGGTCATGCTTTGATTTTTGGGGGGCATTTTGCTGTGACATGCAGCTAAAATAGAGGTCCTATTCTAAAAAATGTTGTTTCTAACAGACATTTTTTTCTTCACAATTGTCACAAAGTGGCTAAAGGGTCATGCTTTGAATTTTTGGGGGCATTTTGCTGTGACATGCAGCTATACTCCCAGGTCTATTCTAAAAAATGTTGTTTCAAACCCAGACATTTGTTCTTCAACAATTGTAAAGAGTGGCTCAAGGGTGATGGTGCTGTCAGAAACAGGAATAGGTAGGACACTGTTTAAGGACACATATTGCAAAATAAATTTTTATTTGCAAGTCTTTAACATAGCTATCAATCCCTGTATTGAGAAAACCCCATTTAATACAATGAAAAAAAGAGAAACAAAGACATGGTGGGATTCCCTCCTATTTTAAAAATGTGTTTTCTAGAATTAAAGTATAAAAAACTTGCATGTACAAAATAGCCGTTAAAAAAATTCCTCTGAATTGTACAAGGGAGGTACAGGAAAACTTGACCAGATGTAGGTTATTCAGAGGACATGGAGTATGGAGCACGGACAGAGAAAGAAAGTACAGAGACCATTTCTCCAGCACGTTGAGTAAAATGAGAAAAAGAATGCCAAGATAAAGGGCACCTGGGTGTAACAGGAGCGTTAACCACCAGTATTTCCAAGTGAAACTCAATTGGTCCACACTCATACAGATGGACAAGCGCTACCCAGGTATTGACTGTGTACTGAGGAAGGCTGGAGTTCTCACACTTCGCTTCCGCACTCTGCTTCAGCACGACAGTTTTCGTTGCTGCGTCATCAAAGGGCCCTTTTAACCTGCGTGTTAAAAAGATGACGGACGCCAGCCTGGGTTTTCACCGCACCCACTGTAAAATCCGGCCCTGGGTCATGCTGTGGCCCCGGACAGGTATAGTCAATGTCCAGTGAAACTAAAATGGTGGTTGAAAGACTCCTTTTTCCGGCACTTTTTTTAAATGTGGGGGTCATGCAGGTTTGGGGCTCATGCTGTGGCCCAGGGGGGGGTATTTGTCAATGTCCAGTGAAACTAAAATGGTGGTGAAAGACTCCTTTTTCCGGCACTTTTTAAATGTGGGGGTCATACAGGTTTGGGGCTAATGCTGTGGCCCCGGACAGGGATATTCAATGTCCAGTTCAAGTAAGAAGATGGATCAAATCAAACTGCCATCTGGCACATTTCAATTTGTGGGTGATGCAGGTTTAAGGGACAGGCTGTGGTACAAAGGGCAGGGATAGTGATTGGTCTGTGACTTTTTTTCTGTGGGCTTTTATAACCTAAGTGTGTTGCCTAAGATGTAGCAAGTATCCATTGACTGTTGTGGATGTTAATTTCAGCTTCTCCAGCCTTGTTTGGGTGTAATAATGAAGGTGTTGTTGCTCTCCCATAGCTTTAATGGTCATCGCTCATAAACGACGCTCACTATCGAAAACCTTATCGATAGCGGCCGACTATCGACTATCGATCGATCTCGATAGCCAACGCAATCGCTCAACACTACTTAAAATAAACAAATACTCTTTTTAATTTACTGAAAATCAACTAATAAAAAACAGACATTTTGTTTGAATTGTGGTTGAAAACAAACTGGCCTAAACAAAAGTGATGGTACCTCCAGACATCTTTGAAAATAATTTAAGGATAAGGACATGTTTAACTAAGGTGTGTCCTGTGATAAGCATCACAGGTGTCTTTACATTTGTAATAAGTGAGTCTGCCTATTGAAAGGGTAAAAGTAGTCACTGTGCTGTTTGGTATCATTGTATGTACTACATTAAACATGTACTAAAGGAATCTAAAGAGAAAGTTGTCTCAGGAGATTAGAAAAAAAATATATACACAAATACATTAAAGACCATCTCCAAACAACTTGATTTTCCTGTTACTACAGTTGCACTTTATAATTTAGAAGTATAAAGTCTATGGGACTGTAGCAAGCCTCCAAGGACAAGGCCTAAAGACAAACTGAAGATATGTATTATACAGATTGTAACCAAAAAGGCCAGAACAACTTCCAAAAAGATTAAAAGTAAACTCCAAGGTCAAGATACATCAGTGCCAGAGTGAACCATCTGGCACTATCTTTGCAGAGGAAAACACAGTTGAAGGCAAATCATAAAAAGCAAGACTAGAATTTGCAAAAAATGCACATTTACAAGCCACAAAGCTTCTGGGAGAATTTTCTTTGGACAGATGAGATAAAACTGGAGCTTTTTGGTGCGTCACATCAGCTCTTTGTTTACAGATGCAAATATGAAGAATACAAAGAAAAGATATTGTACCTACTGTAAAACATGGAGGAGGCTCGGTTATATTTAGGAGCGGTTTTACTGCATCTGGCACAGGGTGTTTTGAATCTATCAAGGGTACAATGAAATCTCAAAACTATCAAGGCATTTTGGAGTGAAATGTTCTGCCCACAGTCAGAAAGCTTAATCTTAGTCGCAGGTCATGGGTCCTCCAACAAGATAATGACTTGTTACACAGCTAAAATCATCTAAAAATGGCTAATAGCAAAGCATTGGACTGTTCTGAAGTGACTGTCAATGAGACCTGATCTAATAACTATTAAACATCTGTGAAAGGAGCTGAAATATTCGGTATGGAGAAGGCATCCTTCAAACCTAAGAGAGCTAAAGCAGTTTTCTCATGAGGACCAAAATACCTGTGAACAGGTGCAGAAGTCTCATTGAGTGTTATAGAAATCATTTGTTTGCAGTAGTTGCCTCCAAGGGTTGAGCAATAAAACATTAAGCTAAGGGTATCCTCATTTTTCTCCAATTTATTTATTTTCTTATTTTTGGTGTAAATCATTACTTGATTTTTAATAAATTCTATCTATCTATCTATCTATCTATCTATCTATCTATAGTGGAGAAAAAAATATTTAGTCATCCACCAATTGTGCAAGCTTTCCCACTTAATTGTCAAGCCTGTAATTGACATCATAGGTAGACCTCAACTATGAGAGACAAAATGAGAAAACAAATACCGAAAATCACATTGTCTGATTTGGAAAGATTTTTTTTGCAAGTTATGGTGGAAAATAAGTATTTGGTCACTTACAAACAAGCAAGATTTCTGTCTCTCACAGACCTGTAACTTCTTCTTTAAGAGGTTCCTCTGTCCTCCACTCATTATATGTAGTAATGGCACCTGTTTGAACTTGTTATCAGTCCACAACCTGTCCACAACCTCAAACAGTCAAACTCAAAACTCCACTATGGTGAGAACAACACCAGAAACAAAATTGCAGCCCTGCACCAGGCTGGGAAGACTGAATCTGCAATAGGCAAGCAGCTTGGTGTGAATAAATCAACTGTGGGAGCCATAATTATAAAATGAAAGGCATACAAGACCACTGATAATCTCCCTTGATCTTGGGCTCCACGCAGGATCTTACCCCGTTGAGTCAAAATGATCACAAGAACAGTGAGCAAAAATCCCAGAACCACATGGTGGGATCTAGTGAATGACCTGCAGAGAGTTGGGACCTACATAAAAAACTCTACCATCAGTAACACATTACGCCGCCAGGGACTCAGATCCTTCAATGCCAAACATGTCCCCCTGCTTAAGCCAGTACATGCCCGGTCCTGTCTAAAGACTATTGGGAGAATGTCACATGGTCAGATGAAACCAAAGTAGAACTATTTGGTAGAAACACAACTCGTCGTGTTTGGAGGAGAGAATGCTGAGTTGCATCCAAAGAACACCATATCTGCTGTGAAGCATGGGGGTGGCAACATCATACTTTGGGGCCGTTTCTCTGCAAAGGGATCAGGAAGACTGATCCGTGTAAATGAAAGAATGTAAGAGCATTGAAGATGAAACGTGGCTGGGTCTTTCAGCAAGACAGTAATCCCAAGCACACCGCCAGGGCAATGAAGAAGTGGCTTCATAAGAAGCATTTCAAGATTCTGGAGTGGCCTAGCCAGTCTCCAGATCTCAATCCCATAGAAAATCTTTGGAGGGAGTTAAAAGTCCATGTTGCCCACGAAAGCACCAAAACTTCACTGCTCTAGAGGAGATCTGCATGGAGGAAAGGGCCAACATACCAGCAACAGTGTGTGCCAACCTTGTGAAGACTTACAGAAAGCGTTTGACCTCTGTCATTACCAACAAAGGATATATAACAAAGTATTGAGATGAACTTTTGTTATTGAACAAATACTTATTTTCCACTATAATTTTAAAATAAATTCTTTCCAAATCAAACAATGTGATTTTCGGGATTCGTTTTTGTCTCTCATAGTCTACCTATGATGTCAATTACAGGCCTCTCTCATCTTTTTCAGTGGGAGAACTTGCACAATTGGTGGCTGACTAAATACTTTTTCCCCCACTGTATCTATCTATTCACATCACTTTGTGACCTGCAGTAAACTGGCATGTTGCACTATCTGCACTGCTGATTTTCAGCAGATTTTTTTTCACAGCGTGTGAATAAGATCCAATTAAAACCTACCCCACTTTCTGCTGCTGCAAAATAATGCGGAACATGCAGCATATTCACGCCCAGTGTGAACATACCCTAAAAGCTAGCTTTACAAAAGTGTAATATAGGCACATTTCTGTGTCCAACTTATGTCACAATGTACTGAACTGACCGTGGGTCTAAAGTGCTACATATGCTATATATGCCTATAATGAGGTTAGTTTGGGTCATCAGCAATGTAATATGTCTGAACATAGGATGGTTTTAAATAAATAGGGTGACATCTATAAATTTGCATGCAGTACTTTTTGGCGTACACTGTGCTATAGATGGCATGGCACATTTTAATGCGACTAGAATGCACCAAAATGTTATGCAAAACTGTCATACAAAGTTTGGCACATTACACTGTTGCCCAAAAATTTTGGTGCATAACACTTCATTCATACGTATAATAACACTGCTCTATATCTATTTATAAATAGTGTGTCAGTGTCAAGTTTAAAAAAAATGGTGCATGCGAATTCATAGATGTCACCCATAATTTTTTATGTTGTTCAGGGCATTGATATTATACTTAAAAATGCCTAAAAATGCTCAAATTTCCCCTTTAAAAACAACCTTTAAATTTTTTTTTCAAATGTTTTTTAAATGCAGAAAAAAGTTGTAAAGGAGGCCCTTTGGTAACTTTTTGGGTGTCCACGGGTTATTTTCCGACGATTTGTGCCCTATTGAGCGCCAAAAAACCGCCCTGAATAAAGGGGCGGGGCGGGGGCGGGGCCGAGCGGGGGGGGCGCCGCTCCCGGCCCCATAGACAATCTTGTTTACGGGGCGTGCGCCCTAATAATGTGCAGTCACTTTCTCCCCCGCGGGGGATTCCCGAGCGGGGAGGGGCGACGGGTTCCATGTTCCAATGAGAGCGTGGGTTACCGTAATTGCTGCCCCGGGATTGGGGCCGTACTGAAGCGCAAACCCAGCGCGCATTTCCCGGCGCCAATACGCCCCGGGAAAAAAACCCCCGGGTTAACGGGCCTTACATGGAGAGTTTTGGCCCAGTATCTTCAAAAACCCAAACCCAAAAAGGGAAAAACCTTTTACAGGGGAAATTTTTATAAAATGATCTAAAAAAATTAGGGCTTCACAAAAAAACTGACCTGGGACACTGTGATAGCTGTCTTTATTTTTTAGTATTTGCTGATTTGTCATGATGTAAAAGATTTCCCTGCCATAACTATTTGGAATTACTGCTGCATGCAATTAGTAACAAAATCCAACAGGTGGCAAAAATTGCTTTTTGTTTTTTAAACCTCAACTCACAAAACCCTTTCCCCCAATAATGGGAAAAATTTTTTTTTTTATTTCACAAAATTACATGAACATAGGCTACAAATCATGTAAATATGACCATTCCCAATTATAAGCTTGTGTTTATTTTAATTTAGGTTATATAAATTCAACCCCATATTAGAAAAATAGAAAGCAATCGGGCATATATTAAAAACCTTTAATTTCTACTATAAAAAAACAGGGTACAAAAAATTTAAATCTATCTATCAAATCTATTATTTTATCTATCTATCTATCTACTATCCGTTTGTCTTTTGTCTGTCTCCCGGGGTTCTTCTTCCCAACCCTTGATTGCCCAGACAATATCTATAGGTTAAAAAATTAATTTTCGGTAAAAGGGAAATTTTACATAAATTTTTGAATTTAGGAAAAAGAGAAAGGTTTTAAAAATCAGATAAAAACCCCCTTTTAAGGGGTGCTTTCACCCCGCAGAGGGGTTTTTTTGTTGCATTTTTTTTTGGAAATTTTTTTGATGCTTTTTTGTCCAAAGAGTAAAAACTTTAAATTCTTTACCTTTTACAGAAAAACCGCATCCAAAAAACGCATCAAAAACACACATGCATTTTGGATGCGTTTTTTGGATACTTGGCAGAAAGGCACAAAAATTAATGTTGTACATTTTTGCACAAAAAAAAATTGCATCCAGAAACTGCATCAAAAATGCACCAAAAAGTGCACTGTGTGAAAGTACCCTGAAAGTAAAAGCTATTTTCACACTGAGGTCATATATACTCCTGGCATGTATACTCAGTGTATCCAAAACTCAGTGAAAGCCAAAAAAAAGTATTACCTCTATTCAGGGGGCTTAGATTGACGAAGCGCACTGCAAAAAGGCCTTTGGGGAGCGTGATCCTTTCACTCCTTCTGCCCCAATTTTGGGGATTCCTTGAAAAAGTCCTCCTACTAAGGTGGGGGAAACCCCCATTTTATATACATTGATTTTGAAAGTTTAAAACCCTAAAGCAAAAGTATTTTTTATATTAATTACTTGGGGGTTCCCTGCCTTATATGGGTCTATTAGTTACCTGGGGGTTTGTTAAGCGGTAAAGTAAATCTGTGTATTTCCTGTCATTTTTTTTGGGTTTTTAGGGAAATTTTTGTATATTCAATAAAGTTTATTCTTTTTTACTTACATTTTGAAAAACCTTTTCTTTGATGGTGGTTATAGGATTTACTGGGGTTTTAAAGAGTATTCTCCCCTGATATAGCCCTGGTTTTTCTAATAGGTGTGTTATCTGTAAAGAACAGCACAGTTGGGGTATTAAATTTGGGCAAAATCCCATTTAAAAATTTAAATGTAAAACAGTAGAACACACTATATATTGTTTGCAGCACCGACCCAAATGTAAAAAAAATTTCCCAAATTCAGGGGGCCCCACCCCCCAATCATAAAAATTGTCAGGGGCATAATAATAGGGGTCCTCCCCTAAGTAAACCTCGGACAATGTGAGATGCAAACAGAAAATTTGGTTTTAAAAATACGTAGATTGAGGGGAAAATTAAAATTTTAAATTTTACAGGTATTTGATAAATGTTTATTCCCATGAGTATTATTCTCTGCTATTACTTAATAGGGGATAGTTCAACTATGATAACCAAAAATAATAACCCAAAAATAAAAAAGATAATTTAATTTTTCCCAAAAAAGTGTAAACCACGTTTGGTTAGGAATAAAAGTACCTTTAAAAACCCCGTTTTATTTAAAAAAAACACACACAAAAATAAAATTTTTTTTCTTTTGTTTGGTTGGGGTTTTTACCTAAAAAACCCCAGTATGTTTTTATAAATATCTATATATATAATATATATATATTTTATTTTATATATATATATTAAAATTATATATATTTACATAAATTATATATTTATATATATATTTTATATTTAAAATATATATATAAAAATATATATTTTTATACATATAATTTTAAAATAATATTAAAATATATATATAAATTTAAAATATATATAAATATATTTAAAATATTTCATTAAAATATTAATTTACATATATAAATAAATTTTATAAATATATATACATATAAAATATATATAATATATTAAAATACATAATTTAAAATATTATATATATTTTATATATAAATATTTAATTGTTGTGTGGGTGTGTTTGTTGTGTTTATTTAAAGGGGGGTTGTAATTTCAAATATAGTAAGTAGTAAAGCTACATTTCAAAAACATTTCAGCAATTGTTCATTTCAAGTAAAAAAGTAACAATTTAATTTTAAAATTTAAAATATAATTTAAATGTTTGTTTTGGGAAAAATTTTTTAAATTATAATTTTCCTTGCAAGATCCGGAAACCCCAAATTTTTCATGTAGCAAGTAAATCTTGGGTTTTTAAAAGCTCTTAAATTTCTTATTTTTTTTCCCAAATTTTGCCCTTTCGGGCCCCCTTGGGGGTTGGAAATGCCAACTTTTTACATGTCCCGTTTTCTTTCTGGAAAAATATTTCCCACCAGAGCTGCAAAAATTGAAATGTTTTGACTGTAAAAAAAGATTCATGTTTTCTTTTTTTTTCCCCTTTTTTTTTTTTTTTTCCCTTTTTTTATTACAAAAAACATATTCGTTTAGAAAATTTATAATGAACCCCCTGGAAAAATATTTTGTAACCACATTACAATATATAATGTGGAAAACAGCAAAACTGAAGGAAAAAAAAACCAAAAATTTGATAGATTCTAAAGAATTGAGAAATTATTTAATCACTTTTTTTTTAAAATTGGGTTTAGTAAAATATTTTAAAATTTTCTCTCCTGCCCTTTCACCCACAACTTTGCCTTCTCCAGCTTTCCTTTTGTAAACCCTTTTTCCCCACATCTTTCTACCCACTTTCTTCCCTCTCAATCTGTTCATTTCTCTTTGTATTCATCTTCCGTTCTTTCTTTCTTTACCTTTTTAAATCTTTTAGGGAACTGAATACCTTTAAAAAACAGTGCTTTCTTATCCATAAGCAACAGTGCAGGTCTCTGTTTAAGGGAAACCCCAGGAAAAAAGGGGGGGGAAGAAATTTTTCTGTAGCATTTGGGGAAAAAAAAAAAGTGGGCATTTCATTATACCCCATCCCCCATGGCATGCTATCTTACACCACATGTAATATATAACAGGATACTTGAAATTTTGCTATGGTATGCATTTTTTAAGCCGTACAGTAATATAAAATATATAAATTTACTATCTTTTCATTTTCAATTTTTAGCTAATTAAAAAGTGGGGTGTATATTTTTATAATATATTTATATAAAATTTTTAATATATTATATATATATATTTAAAAATAAATATATATATATTATTTTATTAAAAAAATTTTAAATGAATTGCCAATAAAATAGGAGTTTAAAATGTAAAGATTGCACTGGTTTCTGCATACATTCTTAATGGATATTGCAGTAAGCAATATTGTTCTCATCTGTGGCTCTGTGGTGTTTTTTCCCACCTTTGTTTTTTTTCCCCTTTTTTTTACTGAGCAAGCATCACCCAACCCGCAGCCTTGTTGGGTTTCAGCGGTTTAAGTCTCCTGCCTTTCATTAAACCCTTTAAGTTTCATTTTTGAATGGTGATTAGAGGCAGTGACACATGACCATTGTAGCCAATCATAGGCTGCAGTGGTCCCCTAGATAAGGAAAAAAAAAGGGAAAAATGGAAAGAGGGGACGCCGAGTTTAACGTTGGGAAAAAAAGGGAAAGAGGAAAGGGGGAGCATTTTTTTTTTTTATTTACCCCCAGCTTTAAAACCCCGCATATATAAATATTATTAAAACAAATATATATTTTTTATATATATATATAACATATATATAATTTTATATATATTTTATTACATGTATAATATATGCGTGGTTAAAGCTACTAAATAAAAAAAAAATGCTGCCTTCCTCTTTACCTTTTTTCAAACGCTAACTTTTTCGTTGTTTTATATATATATATATATATATATTATATTATATTTATATTATATATTTATATATATATATAAAATCTTGTTGGGAACAGCCAAAGGTTTGGTACAGAAAAAACACAGTCTGCGACTTCCTTTAGAAAAGGCGTTTTTTTTGCCAAAAGGGAAAAACACAAGGGGGAAAACAAAAGTTTGCTGGGCCTTCCCGCGCAAAACAAAACCCCACTGTCCGTGTGTAAACTCACAGGGGGCCCGGTTCTTTTAGCAGGGTCCCTCTCAAGGGGGTTTTCAGGAAACCTGCTGTAAACCCCTTTCTGACTCCTTCCCCAAAGTCAGACTCCTTTTTAAAGGGCACAAACCCCTTTTCTTTACCTGACTTTCCGGTTTAAAATAAAGGCTGAAAACAAAAAACCAAGGGCCCGGAACCCGGACATGGGAGTAGCCCAAACCCCCCCCGCTCTTTTTTGGGTTCTTTTCCCCCCGTAAAAAGCCCACCCATTTAATGCATAGCAGTTTTTAAAACGTTTTTTAAAGGGAAAAGTTTCAGTGGCCTACTCCCTGAAACCAGTACTATATGGGTTTTTTCCCCACGAACCAGGCATCTCGGTGAGACATAAACGGCCGGGCCCCTACGGGGCCCCCTTTGTGGTTTAATATACCCCCCCCCCCTGCCAAAAAAACGGGGTTTTGGGAAAATTCCCCCAAACCCAAAACTAAAGCCCCCTTGACAAGGCTTTTCCGCATTTCCCTTTTAACTTGCCCGCCTATGCTCTACAGAAAAAAAGGAAATTTTTTCTTGTTTTGCCAAAAACCCAGCTTTTGGCCCCCCCCCCCCCCGTAAAGGGCGAATTGTTCCCCTTTTTCCCCGCATCCATTTTAGTGGGGCATGGTCTGACACCAGCTTGCCCCTTGCCCCCCTTATCGGTAGTACTGAAGGGGGGTTTAGTGCCCACTTTTGGCAAACCCTCTTTCTCCACAAGGCAAAAATTTCTTTCCGCTGGGGAGATTTTTCCTATAAAGGAAACATTATGGGTGCTCCTCCCCATTTATCCCTGGGACAAAACTGCCCCCGGGGCCCACATCCGCGCTTTCAGTCTGGACCAAAAAATTCCGGGGAAAGTGGGGTCCCAAACCCACGGGTTGTCGGAAATAGAGCCTGTTTCACTCCTGAAAACCCCCCTCTGCTTGGGAGCCCCTTTTAATATGGCAGTTTAGTTTTTCCCCTTTTTCAACTCTGAAAAGGGAGGGCAAATCTCGGTGAACCTGGGGATAAACCGCCTTTAATACCCGGGTTTTATCCCAAAAAAATTGCCCTGAACTGTTTTTTTGGGAGGGGGGGCGGGGGCCCATTTCTGGATGCCTAAACCTTATTCATCTGGGGTTTAAAACTTCCCCCCTTTCCCGCCCAATGTAGCCCAAGTATTTCGTCTCCTCCATTCCCAGGGCAATTTATTTGGGGGTTAAAATTTTAAAAACCCAGAACTTTCAAGGCACCCAGAAAAACCGGGATTTTCCCTTGATGATTTCCCCCAAGCATGGCTAAAAATGCCCGAGGGTATCTAAGTAGGCAGCGGGCTTTTTTTTTTGAGGATGTGGAATTTGGGCCCCATAGCCCTCTGGAAAGTGGCCGGGCCCCCTGAAACCCCAAAATGGCTTTCCGGACTTTTATTGAAAGGCCCGGTCAGGTGTGGGGGAAAGGGGGGTCTTTCCCTACCCTCTTTCCCCCAATGGGTTTCGGGCCAGTCCCCTTTTGTGAGGTCAAAAGGGGGGTGATGTTCTAGTGGCCCCAAAATGCTAAATCAATCATTACCCGGGGCATGGGGGTAGGCACCCACCTTAGTACCTCTTTAAGCGACGATAGTCATTCAAAACTCCACTCACCTTTTGGTTTTGGGCCCCTAGTACTTTGGGGCTAGCCTTTCCACTTTTGGAATTTTAAAATTTAACCCCCGTTTTAACATCCCTTTTAAACCCTCCCTTGCCACAACTTCTCTTCGGGCTTCGGGAAATTCCATATGGCCTTTGGGTTTTCCATGGAAACCGGGGGGTCTGTAGGTTTTCAGGGTTTGTATTCTTTAGTAAGGCCCGGGGTCTCAGTAAACAGATTTTGTTCTGTTGGAGCAACTCCCTGCTTCTTGTTTCCCGGGGGAGGGGGACAGGGTCTCTGACACCCTCACTGCCCCCCTTTAAGCGTGAGTTGACCGGTTTAAAGGAAAGGAAAACTCAGGGGGTTCCCTCTCTCCCCAAAGTTTTTTAGCGGGTTTGGGCCAGGGTTTACCACCCGATAGGGTTTTCTCCTTCCGGTGATGCACCCCATAATTAACCTCTCCCACCTTTTCAAAGATCTTTAGGGCCCCCGCCACCTTTGGGCCCAAAAACTTACTCTCAAACAGTGGGGAAAAAAACACTAACACCCGGGGCTCCTGGATTGAAAATGTCTTGGCTGGGCAACCTTTTTATATACCTGGGCTGGGCGTCCTGTGCTGCAGAAAGGGGCTCCTTTCCAAAGGGGGTTCACCCGGGCCAAATTTTCTCCTGCATCCCGGGCTTTCTTTTTCCACCAAAAACTCTTTGGGGGGTTTTACCTCACCCCTCCCAGGTTTCCTTTCGCCCCAAAAAAAAAACAGTCCCCTTTTGGGTGCCCGCCAAACAAAAATTTTAAAAGGTGAGAAACCCCCGTAGGGGATTGGGGGACCCTTCCCCCAATCGAAAAATAAAAAATAAGGTTTAAAGGGCGTTCTCAAAACCCCTTTTCCCTCCCCCCTCTACCACTTTTTTTAGCATTTTGGGCTTTCAAGGTTTTTATTTAAAAGTTTTCCCCCAAGGGCCCTCCCTTTTGAGGGTGGTAGCCGACGTCGTTAAAATGGGTGACTTTTAGAACCCCTTTCGCCCCGTTTTACTCTCACTTTGGGAAAGAAAGGGGTTTTATTGATCCGTTTAAAATCTTTTGGGAAAACCACGTTGGGGGAAAACATAGAAAAAAAATCCCTTGCTATCACCTTAGATGAAGGCCCTTTTGTAGAGGGAATTTGGGTTTCGGGGTATTTGGGGGCATAAAAACCCCAATGACCAAGTTTTATTGGTGCCCCGGGCTTTATTTTTTCCAATGGCCCCCCCCGATTTCCCTTTCTATCATGTCAAAGGGGGCCTCAATAATTGGCGGGGGGGACAAGGGGGGGCTCCGGGGGTGGGTATGGGGGGAAATCACCTGACCACAGGACAGGGGTTTCAGGGGTCCTGATCTCCCCGGGGGCATCCAGGCCAATTTAAAAAAAGTTGCAGGGCTTCTCCAGGGTTTGGCAACCCCCAGGTGACCCCCTAAAAACTTGGGGGTGGGGCCAAAATCCTTGGGCCCTCCCCCTATATGGCCCCGGAAAATAGTAAAAAGTTCCCCCACCCCGTCCCCCTTTTTTTGGTCAAACCCCGGGATAGTTGTTTCCCGATTTAAAGGGAAAAATGTGGGGGAAAAGGTTTTCCCGGGCCCCCCGGGTTTCCCGGGGTACCCCATTGAGGGCGTCAAAGCCCCCCAAAGGCCTCTTTTAAGGCAGGGTCCTGGGCTGAGACTTTACCCAAAAAATTTCCCCTAGACACATCTAATGGGGAACTATTTCCTCCACGTGAAACCTCCCCCCCCTTGTCCCCCCACCATGGGCTGGTAGCGGGGCTCGGGATCAACCTGGTTCCCCCGGGGTGACTGGCAAAACCTGGGTTTTCCCCCCCAGATTTCCCGAAAAAAGGGGAAACACGGCCCCCCAATGACCTATGCATCAAAAAAATTTTCCCCCACCCCAACACTTTGAGAAAAAAGGGGGACCCCATTCCGTTTTCCAGATTTTAAACCTTTGGGCCCCCTGGGTTTTCCCTTGGTGTCCCCATGAATTTCATTTTAACCCTAGGGTTTTCCCTGGGACCAGTTCATGGGGCGAGTGGGTGCAAGGGGGGTGAATAGGCTCCCCGAATTTCCAAAAAATCCCCAAAACCCGGGTTCATTTTAAAAGCAGGGTGACATCCCGGGGTTCCTCCCCCCTTTTTGGGTACCGCCCCTGCAAAAAAGGTTGCGCCCAAAAAAGGGGCCGGCGCCGCGCCCCAAAAGGGAGTCCATTGGCTCCCGGGGGGTGAGGGGCACTGGGCTACCATGTGAAACCCGGGGCCTGAAATCGCCAGCAAATGATATCCCTGGACACCCTCCCTCGGGACGGGGGGGCAGGCCTGCCCTGGGCTTGGCCGGGTCCCTTGGATGGGTTTTTGGGGGTTTCTTTTCCCAGGGTCCCCCTTCTCGGGCCCCCCCAGTATGGGATCTCAGGGGTCTTAGCCCCCCAAGGGGGTTTTCTCCATGGCGTGGAACTTTTTCCCCCAGTTTCCCCCCAGGGTCGTCTGCTGTTTGGGGGTCCCCCTGCGCCCCAAAAAGGGCACTTTTTTTTTTTATGGGGGGGGGGAAAAGAGTGGGGATGAATCGGTCCATGGGCCACCCGCTCCACCATTTTCGCGGGGGAGCATTTCCTCCGGTGCAAACCCTTTTTGGACCAGATGTAAAAAAGGAAACGTGGATCTGGAGGGGTTTCCCCCCCACTTTTTCGCCCAATGATGTTTCCCCCTGGGGGCCCGCACCCCTAGCGTTTAAAGCCAAAGGGGAGCCGGATCTGGGGTTTTTTAAAAAAGGGGAAATTTTTTAGCATCCTGCCCAAAGGGAAGGTTTATAATACGCCTTTTGGGGAATTTCCCCAGTAAAATAGGGGGCCCGAAAACCCCAGCCCAAGTCCCCGGGGGGTAGGGGCCCCCGCGGTCAGCAAAAGCGTTCAAAAACACGGTGAGAAAAAAAGCTTCAAGTCGTCCCCCAAGGTCATCTTTGGAGGGCCTCCGTACGGTCCTTTCCTGGCCTGATGGGCCGGCCTTTACGGGCTTGCGGGGCTGGCGTTTTCCCCCACTCGGGAAAGGCCTCCGTCAAAACGGACATCTGCGGAAAATTTGTAGTGATTTTTGGTGTGAGCCGCATGGCCCTTTACTATGGATCCTCGCTGCTGCGCTTTTTGGCTTCCTGGCGGGTGCTTGTGCTACTTGAGGGGCCCGTTGGGGCCCTTAGGGCTTCCCTGTGAGCTGTTGCTGTGGTTTTTAACCTGTTGTGCTGCGATTTGCCCCGCCAGGTGCTTGATGAGGGTCCCCCAAAAGCAGTAGCTGTCGCTTGGCTCTTTTGCTGCAGCCTTAAACCCCGGGGGCCAAAAGGTTTATGCCTGCATCCTCCACCACTTGTAGGGAATCAGCTCAAAGGGGGTACAGAGAAACACCGTCTGCGACTTCCTTTAGAATGGCGTTTATTGCCAGAAAGGTACACACAAAAGGAAAACAACGTAGCTGGCCTTCAGCGCAAAACAAAACAGCTCACTGTCCGTGTGTAAACTCACAGTTTCTGGTTCTTTTAGCAGGATCCAGTCTCAAGGGGATTTGCAGGAAGCCTGCTGTAGACACTCTGTCTGACTCTCACACTGTCAGACTCCTTCTGACAGACACACCCCTTGCTCACCTGACTTGCCAGGTTTATATACGGCTGAAAACAAAAACCAAGGCTGGACCTGGACATGGCTACTCCAGTAAAAAGCCTACCCGATTCACTGCATAGCAGTTATACTAAACGTATAGGAAACACGTGTCAGTGGCCTAATGCCGCTGACACCAGTACTATATGGCTTTGGACCACACCGAGACCAGGCATCTCGGTGAGACATATCGGCCGTCCACTACGGCCCCGTGTGGTTATTACAATATATATATATATATTATATATATATTTATATATATATATTAGTATATATATAGTTATTTTATATATTATGGGGCGACCTCTTTCAAAACTTCACTACTAGACCTAATCTAGGGCTCTTGTGTATATATCACACAGACTATGCTGATGTTGAGGAGTGTTGGTCATTCAAGGTTGGTCTATCTCTAATTGGTTGTGGTCTTCATAGGTGATATAGTGTTACAATACAGTTACAGTACATGGAAAATGTACTGAACTCATCTAAACTAGATAGAGGAGTGACGTACCATAGATAGTTAGGAGTAAAATGATGGTAAGCAACACATAACAATTGCTCTGTTTTTTTTTTGTTTTTTTTTTGGCACTCAAAAGGGTATGTGGAGGTTATAGAGGCGAATTTCCCATCTAATTGCCAAAATATCTTAATATAACATTTAACAGAAGCCCTTAAATAATGACATCACAAAGAGAGGAATTTCCTCTTTTTTTAGCCAAAATAACTAAGAGCAACTCCCAGACAGGCAAACTGAACCGGATCATGTATGTATTAAATGGTTGACCATTAATTTCCACTAAAGTGATGAGTGGTCAAAGGGAGTGGAATATAGTATCTGACTACTGAGGGATAGAGAAGCTGGTTCTGCAGAGATTGGTGAAATTCCCAGGGTCAAACCAGTCTAAAATCTGTTTGTTAATATGTAATGACACGTTTAAAATGGATTTGTCCAGCTATTATTATAACTAAAGTTAGGCGAATTTCTCAAAAATTCGATTCGGTCACTTCGCCGAATTTTCCGACAAAAATAAATTCGGTCCGAATTACTTCGGACGAATCGCGTTAAAAAACAGCTATTTCCAGGCTGCACAGAGCCTGCAGGGTGCTGTAGAACGTTGTGCCATGCTTAAATATGCAGAGGGAGCTTGGTTTGGTCTTCATACAATGTTGTGTTTTAGTATGACACGCACATGACTGCCGCCGCTCTTAGAATCGCTTCACTATAAAATTCCCTGGGCACTTAAGAGGGCAAAACTGACCAAAAAAACTCAAGCGGGAATGTAGCCTGATAAAGTCATGCCAGCGAAAGCTGGAAAAAAACAAGCTGAGAGCTCAGGTGGCAACATTAGTGACAGAGTGTGGAGGTGACGGCGGCAGCCACAGCAGCATGAGGTCAGGCAGTGGCACAATGACATTCTGGAGGTGGCAAAACAGGAGGAAGCCACAGAATGGCACAATGACTGAGAGCGGAGGTCACGGCGGCAGCAGCATGAGGTCAGGCAGTGGCACAATGACACAGTGTGGAGGACACGGCAGCAGCCACAGCAGCAGCATGAGGTCAGAAAGTGGCACAATGACACAGTGTGGAGGACACGGCAGCAGCCACAGAAGCAGCAGGAGGTCAGACAGTGGCACAAGGACAGTCTGGAGGTGGCAAAACAGTATTAGGCCACAGAGTGGCACAATCACCCAGTGTAGAGGTCACAACAGCAGCAGTATGAGGGTCAGGCAGAGTGGCCACAATGACATTCTGGAGGTGGCAAAACAGGAGGAAGCCACAGAATGGCACAATGACTGAGAGCGGAGGTCACGGCGGCAGCAGCATGAGGTTAGGCAGTGGCACAATGACATTCTGGAGGTGGCAAAAACAGGACTAGGCCACAGAGTGGCACAATGACTGAGAGTGGAGGTCACAACAGCAGCAGTATGAGGTCGGGCAGTGGCACAATGACATTCTGGAGGTGGCAAAACAGGAGGAAGCCACAGAATGGCACAATGACTGAGAGTGGAGGTCACAGGGCAGCAGAAGCATGAGGTTAGGCAGTGGCACAAATGACATTCTGGAGGTGGCAAAAACAGGACTAGGCCACAGAGTGGCACAATGACTGAGAGTGGAGGTCACAACAGCAGCAGTATGAGGTCGGGCAGTGGCACAATGACATTCTGGAGGTGGCAAAACAGTATTAGGCCACAGAGTGGCACAATCACACAGTGTAGAGGTCACAACAGCAGCAGTACGAGGTCAGGCAGTGGCACAATGACATTCTGGAGGTGGCAAAACAGTATTAGGCCACAGTGTGGCACAATGACACAGTGTGGAGGGCACGGCAGGAGTCACAGCAGCAGCATGAGGTCAGAGAGTGGCACAATGACATTCTGGAGGTGGCAAAACAGGAGGAAGCCACAGAGTGGCACAATGACTGAGAGTGGAGGTCACGGCGGCAGCAGCATGAGGTCAGGCAGTGGCACAATGACACAGTGTGGAGGACATGGCAGCAGCCACAGCAGCAGCATGAGGTCAGACAGTGGCACAATGACACAGTGTGGATGTCACAGCAACAGCAACAGCAGCAGCAGCATGAGGTCATAGAGTGGCACAATGACAGAGTGTTGAGGTGGGTGGCAATACCAGTCCCTGGTAAAGATGGTGGTAGGCAGATGGAGAAACTGGCAGCAGATGTGTGGCATCAGGCGGGTGGCGGCATCAGAATAGTGGCTGAGGCAGGTAGTTTGAACCCAGACTGACGCCTAAGTCATTGGTGTGTGGAAATCCTGGCCGATCCACGCCTGATTCATCTTGACAAAGGTCAGTCGTTCCACATTTCCCGTGGACAAGCGGGTTCTCCTTGGGGTAACGATGGCCCCCGCCGCACTGAACACCCGCTCTGATGCCACACTACTGGCCGGGCAGGACAGCTTCTCCACTGCAAACTCGGCAAGTTGCGGCCACACATCCAGTTTGGCTGCCCAGTAGTCCAGCGGATCTTCTAACTGAGATGGCAGAGTGCTGTCCAAGTAGGCCACAACCTGTTGGTTCAGGGACTGCTCCAGGTCCTGCTGCTGCTGCTGGCGACTGCCCTCCTCACTAGGCAGGTGAAGGAAGCTGCTCATCAGTGACTCCAGACTTAGGTTACTACTGATGGAGCTGGTACTGCTCCTACCCCCCCACCCTCTCCCCCCAGGCGCGTCCCCAGTGCGTGCGCGCTGAGGAACCCCCCCAGTCAGACCTGTCAGAGGAGCAACGATGCTGCACATAGGCAGCGGCCAACTGATTACGGAGGATTTCCCTATAGTATTTGAGTTTGTCCTCCCTCTCAATAGCTGGGAAAAAGGCTCCCATTTTGGACCGGTAGCGAGGGTCCAATAGGGTGGAGAGCCAGAAGTCATCCCTCTGCCGGATGTTGACTATTCGGCTGTCACTAGCCAGGCAAATAAGCATGCTGCGGGCCATCTGCACAAGTGACTCCGAGGGGCTCCCTGCCTCCATTTCCCCTGTATACTGCCACGGTGCTTGGGGGTCATCTGCCTCGTCTTCCTCATCTCCATCCACCTCCTCCAGCTGCTCCTGCTCCTCCTCTCTTGTCACCTGGGTAGAAAATCCACTCATTTCACCAGACAATGCTTCTGCTCCAATGTCCTCCTCCTCCTTCTCCATTTCAGTCCCCACCGGACTCATGTGGCCACGAGATGTAGTCGCCACGTCTCCAGTCCCCTGCCCAGACAGATTTTTCAGCATCTGTTCCAGGACATGAAGCAGTGGAATGATGTTATTCATCCCATAGTCCTGGCGACTGACAAATAACGTCGTCTCCTCGAATGGCCTCAACAAACGGCAGGTGTCACGCATGAGCTGCCACTGGCTGACATCAAAGTTACACAGGGGAGTACTTCTGTCTGCCTGGATCATCAAAAAAATCGTTAATGGCCTTTCTCTGTTCATACAGTTGGTCCAACATGTGCAGGCTGGAATTCCAGCGGGTGGAAACATCGCATATCAGAGTGTGTTGGGGGAGGCCGTTCTGCCGCTGCAACTCGAGGAGGGTGTTCCTGGCTTTGTACGAATGGATAAAAGTGCATGCACAGTTTCCTGGCCATTTTCAGAATGTTCTGAAGATCGGTGGAAGACTTCAGGAACCTTTTCACAACCAGATTGAACACATGCGCCATGCAGGACGCATGGACCATCCCTCCTCGGTGCAGCGTGGACACCATGTTCCTCCCATTGTCCGTCACCATGGTTCTGATTTGCAGTTGGCGCGGAGAAAGCCACACATCGATTTCTTGCTGCATGACGCGGAGCATTTCCTCCCCTGTGTGACTTAGTTCACCGAGGCAAGCCAGGTGTAGAAGTGCGTGACACCGCTGTGCCCTACACATGTGGTATGATGGAGCAGTACTTGTGGAGGCTGAGATGGTGGTGGTGGTGGAGGAGGAGGAGGCGGACATTGGCGCAGGTGCATCAGTTTGACAACGTGGAGGAGAAAGCGGCGTCTCCTGTCCAAGTTGTTGGTGTGCCTGGGCAGGAAGCACATTCACCCAGTGGGCCGTAAAGGACATGTACTGGCCCTGACCGTAGTTACAGCTCCAGACGTCCGCGCTGCCGTGCACCTTGGAACACACGATAAGCTCAAGGACTGGCCCACCTTCTGTTCTACATATTTATGAAGTGCTGGTACTGCCTTTTTGGAAAATAAATTACGGCTTGGAACTCTCCATCTCGGCTCGGCACAAGCCATTAGTTCTCTGAATGGTGCAGAGTCCACCATTTGGAATGGGATAGACTGCAATACCAACAACTTGCACAGGAGCACGGTCAGCTGCTGCACCTTAGGATGGTTGGACGCATACTGTTGTCTCTTTGCAATCGCCTCGCTGAACGAGCGCCATGAGTAGCGAGGAGCAGGAGCATCTGGATCGGGAGATGATGTCAAAGAGAAACAGCTCCCTTCTGCAGAGGTGGTGGAGCCTTGACTGGCTGCAATGGCATGCGTGCCACTGGGCGCTGCTGCTGCTGCTGTTGCTGCGGCGGCAGGATGGACCACCACATCTGAGCCACGTTTCTCCCAGGCCACCGGATGGTGACGCTGCATGTGTTGACGCAGGGCCGTGGTGCCAATGTTAGCTCCCTGGCCACGCTTCACTTTCTGCCCACAGATTCTACATATACCCATATTCGGCTCCTCCGAGAACTGCCACACCGCCGAGTATCGGATTTTACCGCCAACGCTCCGCACTGAGTGACTACTGCCGCCGCTGCCTCGCTGAGCCCCTGTGCCGCTACTTTCTTGGACCTGCGAAGCGGGTTTTTTACCCCGTGGCCGCTTGGCTCCTGACCTCACACTGCTGCTATCCTGCTGACTCACGGCCACACGACCCACTTGCTGGCTGAGCTGCTGCCTGACGCGCAAGCTGACGCCCTCTTCTCCTGACGATGATGAAGCCCTTGCCTCACCCGGCTCCCAAGTGCGGTCGGCTACATCATCATCTATTTGTGTTTCATCGTCACTGCTGTCCTCATCACCGGTCTTGGTATGCCGAGGCTGACCTCTCACAACATGACCTCCCATGCCACTCTCCACATCTATACTTTGCCGCCTACTGCAAGAAGTAGGGGATATTGGCCCCATTTCTTCGCTGACAAGTAGCTGCTGATTGCCCTCCTCAAATTGTTCATCCTCGCTATATAGTGGCGCTGAGCCCAGACCACATAGTAGATCTCTGGCTGAGGGAACCGGATGGGACAGAGGCGGGCTGAGGACAGGTGAGGGCCGCTGACCCGCTCCTGGGCCATGCCAACTAAGGGTTGTGTCTGAGGTTCCCACCGACTCTTGGCTGGGGTTGTCAGATGTCATCTGGGAGGAAGTGGATGACCTAGTCAACCAATCAAGAACCCTTGGGTTGCTGAACAACACATGGCCGCTAGATGACAGCGGCAGTTGTGGCCTCACCGAGTGACCCCTGCTGCGACGTCCCCTTGCTGTGCTGCAACCTGGGCCTGTTCCAGGAATGTTTGTGCCACTGCCACTCGCAGGTGCAGAGCCTGCCACCTCTCTGTCTGACATACTGTTTGTTCTAAAATGTACAGACACTGTTTGATGATGATATCTGTATATGATAAATATACACCCTGTTTTTGACTCCAAATGAACCCAGTAACAAGCTTGGGTAACCCTTGGATATAAATTGCGCTCCACAAATGGCCAGGAAAAATTTACTTGTATGTGTCGTTTAAAAACACTGTGTGTTTTACTAAATGTAAAAGCACAAACAGGCTTAATTAACCTTCGGACATGAATTAGGCTACAGGAAAATGTTATATATTTTGGCGTTGAAAAAGACGGTTTCTTGGGTTAGCACACCAGCAAAACAACGCTTAATTAACCCCTGGATGTAAATTGCACCAAAGAATTGAGCCGCACAAACTAGTAGCTTTGTAGCGTGTTACAATTGCGTGTTTTCTACGCCACACAACAAGAGATACAGTTGTAATTAACCTTTGCTTGTGAATTAGGCTACAGGAAAAAATGTATATATTTTGGCGTTGAAAAAGACGGTTTATTTTTGTCAGCACACCAGCAAAACAACGCTTAATTAACCCCTGGATGTAAATTGCGCCAAAGAATTGAGCCGCACAAACTAGTAGCTGTGTAGCGTGTTACAATTGCGTGTTTTCTACGCCACACAACAAGAGATACAGTTGTAATTAACCTTTGCTTGTGAATTAGGCTACAGGAAAAATGTATATATTTTGGCGTTGAAAAAGACAGTTTATTTTTGTCAGCACACCAGCAAAACAACGCTTAATTAACCACTGGATGTAAATGGCGCCAAAGAATTGAGCCGCACAAACTAGTAGCTTTGTAGTTTGTTACAATTACGCGTTTTCTACGCCACACAACAAGAGATACAGTTGTAATTAACCTTTGCTTGTGAATTAGGCTACAGGAAAATGTATATATTTTGGCGTTGAAAAAGACGGTTTATTTTTGTCAGCACACCAGCAAAACAACGCTTAATTAACCCCTGGATGTAAATTGCGCCAAAGAATTGAGCCGCACAAACTAGTAGCTTTGTAGCGTGTTACAATTGCGTGTTTTCTACGCCACACAACAAGAGATACAGTTGTAATTAACCTTTGCTTGTGAATTAGGCTACAGGAAAAATGTTTATATTTTGGCGTTGAAAAAGACGGTTTATTTTTGTCAGCACACCAGCAAAACAACGCTTAATTAACCCCGGATGTAAATTGCACCAAAGAATTGAGCCGCACAAACTAGTAGCTTTGTAGCGTGTTACAATTGCGTGTTTTCTATGCACACAACAAAGAGATACAGTTGTAATTAACCTTTGCTTGTGAATTAGGCACAGGAAAAATGTATTATTTTGGCGTTGAAAATACGGTTTCTTGGGGTCAGCACACCAGCAAAACAACGCTTAATTAACCCTGGATGTAAATGCGCAATAGAATTGAGCAGCCAAAAATGAAGTGGTATTTGTATTGTAAAAACGCTGTTTCTTTAAATGAATACAACAGGAACTGGCTTAGATCCCACTTGGATATTGAATGTATATGCAGCTGCAGTGGACACACACTGGATTTCAGATCCAATACCCCAAAAAATTTGAAATAGAACATTAAGAGAACAGTCTCTGAGACAAGCTGAGACACCCCACAGAAATCGCTATATAAAAATCAATTCTTCAGTAAGAGCTATCAACCGCGGCAGCACCTTCCCTGATCAGTACAGTGAGAGCAGTATGAGCGCCCAGCGTCGCGCCCGGACTTATATAGTGCGGTGACGTCACAGAATCCCGCCGGTCTCTGATTGGCTTCACCTCTGCACATGTCATGCAGGCTATGCCCTTCTTCCTCCCAGAGTGCTTTGCCCCATGTAGCGCCATGTGCTCGCAGCCATTTTATCAATCAAAAGCACACTTTGTTCACCCGAAGTACCCCAAAGTTTTCCTGAAATTCTAAACGAATTCCACTTCGTTAGAATCAATTCGCCCATCCTTAATTATAACATGCTGCTCTGAAACAGGGCAGCATATTCTTTTGGCAGACCAATCTTAACGGAAAGGGAAAAACTTTTTTCAACCATTGTACATGAGCAAGACTGGTAACATTTCAGGTGGTTACAAAATAATGTCATGCTTCAGATTCGGGCTGGGCCAATTCGGCTTGACTTGAATCTTGGGAACTCAAATCATCAGCCTGCGGGAAGATTGGGCAACCGATTTACAGTCTGCATGAAAAAGTAAATGTATGATACATTTGTACATTCCCTTTCTTCCTGTCTGACTGTTGATAATTTCCCTGATTTTTCTGCAGACTGAAAATTGGTTGTCCAAAAAGTTGTATCCTGATCCGCCAAACAACCGAAACGTAAAGTACACTACATATATATCATGAAAATGTTTGCACTCAGGACTATATTTAATTTATAAAAATAGGAAATCAGCCGAAAGTAAAGCACTAATCATACACAAAAAAATGAGTGTCATTTTGTAAACACTAATAATATATTTTCAGAAAATGAGTTTCTTCTTTATTTCTTATATCTGTATTTTACAGTTATATACTGAAGATGACAATGTACTGATGAAAAGAAAGAGTGTACTTTTAGTACTTATTACTGTTTATCCGTTTCCAGTGTTGCAACACAGATAATGAGATTTTGCAGGCTTGCATCCTTTTTGTGCTGAATATAAATGGAAAGTTCTGATGACATGATGATTGATGTTTCTTCAAATGACTGACAGTTAAAAAAGCTTCCTCTTCATATCCCATATGGAATGAGGATCGGGTGGTCTCCAGCATGACCCCCTATTCATTTCATTAATGTATTTAAATGAGGCGAGTAGCGTTGTGTGGAGTGTTGCTTGTAAGTCTTCTCTGATTTTTATAAATGCTTCAGAAATATATTAAGGGAGTCATATTTGAACAAGTAGGTTAGTCCTAACAAAATTATTTAAAATTTCCTGACATCCAAATGTTATAAGAAAAAGCAATTTTACAGTACAAGAATACCATGTAATTAGCTGGGATCAATCATTAAGCTCCAGCCGAGCAGAACATCCTCCAGAGCCAAAACTTCAGAATAAAAGTTGGAAATACAAGACACAATACTAAAACACCATCTTTTACCAGATTAACACCAAATCTTGTTTTAACATTTAACAGAAGCCTAATGTTTTAACATCCTCATAAAAGAGAAAAAAACTACTAATTATCATTGATCATGTGATTTAATGTATTCATAAGGTATAAATACAGTATGTGATTGAAATGGGCTGAAGTAAGATTGTTGGATACAAACATTTTTAATGTACCTTCATTAGAAAAGCAAAGTAGCAGTTAACTACAGTAAGCCTAAAATATAGGGCTTTCTTCAAATGAGCATTTTATTGTATGAGCAGCAATTGTCTAGAATAAAATAATTATTTGCTTACTTTCCAAGCACAAGATTATAAGATTAGCGGGGAGATGATCACATTTGCCTTTTGTCCACCTGCAAAATGTATAAATTGTATACCATTGAACTTATGTATAAAAACTGTCTATCAGTAAGACTGTCTTTGTTGCCCATAGAAACAAGCAGAGCTCAGCTTTTGTTTTTCCAGAGAACGATATGAAATAAAAGCTGAGCTCTGATTGTTGCTATGGGCAACAAAGACAGTCTTACTGCTCAACAGTTTTCATACAAAGTTCCTATAAGTATAGGAGATTGCAGATTCCACTACCGAATTTAGCTGCAATTCAAGTGCAATTTTCTTGCATGCTGTCGCACCTAGGCCACATCTCCCTATTCTCAAAAAGCTGCACCCACGTCCTGCTAAGCCACACTCCCTTTTGGGACAAAAAGTGTCTAAAGCACGGAATAAGTGAGTCTGCATTGAAAAAGAAACCAAAATACACTGCTTTTTGATGCATTTCATGACAGATTTCTGGTACAACCAATTTGGAATGTGTGTCCCACTATGTGTGAAACCACTGTAAGGCTGGGCTCACACAGGGTTTTATCATGCCTATTTTGTACCAGCATTTGAAAACCAAAACCAAGAATGGGTCCAAAGCACAGAAGAGGCACAAGCCTTTCCATTACACTATTTTTCTCTGCTGGATTCATTCCTGGTTTTGGCTTAGAAATACTGCTACTTAATACACATGAAAATAGGACTATGTGAACCTTGAATAAGTCAACTAGATATACATTGTATACGGTAATTGCTTATGACATAGTTATCGGGGTGAGGCACTGGATGTCATATATCTAGATTTTTCTAAAGCATTTGATATGGTGCCACATAAAAGGTTGGTAAATAAAATGAGAATGCTTGGACTGGGGGAAAATGTGTGCAAGTGGGTAAGCAACTGGCTCACTGATAGAAAACAAAGGGTAGTAATTAACGGTACATGCTCAGACTGGATCGCTGTTACTAGTGGGGTACCATAAGGGTGAGTATTGGGCCCTATCCTCTTTAACATTTTCATTAATGATCTTACACAGGGAATACACAGTAGAATATCGATCTTTGCAGACGATACTAAGCTCTGTAAAGTAATCAACAAAATAGAGGATAATATGTTATTACAAGGGGATCTGGATAAGTTGGAGGCCTGGGCAGGGAAATGGCAGATGAGGTTTAACACTGATAAATGCAAGGTTATACACATGGGGAAGAGAAATCCATTACATGATTACATGTTAATGGAAAAAACACTGGGTAAAAGTGACATGGAGAAGGACTTGGGAATCCTGGTGGACAGTAAACTTAATTGTAGCAGCCAGTGTCAGGCAGCAGCAGCCAAAGCAAATAGGATCATGGGATGCATTAAAAGGGGCATTGATGTACATGATGAGAACATTATTCTCCCATTATACAAGTCATGGTTAGACCCCACATGGAATATTGTGTACAGTTTGGGCACCAGTGCACAGGAAAGACATTGTAGAGCTTGAACAGGTACAAAGGCGGGCAACAAAAATAATAAAAGGACTGGGTGGACTACAGTACACAGAAGATTGGCAAGATTAGGGTTATTTAGTTTAGAGAAAAGAAGGCTTCGGGGGGACATAATAAATATGTTTAAATACATCAAAGGTCAATATAGAGATCTCTCCCAAGATTTATTTATACACAGGGCTGTATCTAGAACAAGGGGGCATCCTTTACGTCTTGAGGAACAAAAGTTTCTACATAAACATAGAAAGGGATTCTTTACTGTAAGAGCAGTGAGACTATGGAATTCTCTGCCAGAGGGACTTGTCATGGTGAATTCAATAACCGAGTTAAAAAAGGGTTTGGATTCATTTCTGGAGCGTAATAATATAACAAGTTATAGTGACTAGGATTGAGGAGAGGGGTCATTGATCCAGGGATTTTTCTGATTGCCAGATTGGAGTCAGGAAGGAATTTTTCCCTAAAATGAGGACAATTGGCTTCTACCTCATTGGGGGGTTTTTTGCCTTCCTCTGGATCAACACCTTAGCACAACAGGCTGAACTAGATGGACGACTTGTCTTTTTTTAGCCTTACAAACTATGAAACTATGAAACTATGAAACTATAGTTAGCTGATATATCACCCGAGGCTCTGAAAAACAGTTCTATTCAAAACTTTACTACAAAAAAGAATATTAAGAACAATATTGGGTAGACTGGGCATTAGGCTTTGATAGCATATGCCTAGAAGTACCATTTGGAACCTCCATCGCATGTTTCAATAGTGTCTGTCTGGGACCATTGATATTCGTGGTTCAACAAATTCTATTATGTCAGATTTCACCTCTGCAACAGAGATGTCAATCAAGCCATACCACAGGAATTGCCCATAACGTTTGGAAAATGCATGAACCTAGTCTACATGGGAGGGGAAGTGTGAACACAACCTCTCCATGTCTGACTATGTTGGTCCAACTCTGCACCCCTTCTGGTGTCATGTTCCAAGCCACTGTGTTCGTTAATTCAGGATTAGCTGAGAATTTTGTTGACGCAACTCTGATCTCTAAGTATCGTCTCCTGGTGGTCCTGCTTGTCAAGTCTCTGATGATCTCTTCCATTATCGATGAATGCTTAAATGACAGTTCCACACAGAACCTCTGAGTATCCAAGTTGGGGTGTTGCACAAAGAAAAAATTGTCTTCTACATGTTACCCTGCTCCTCCTCTACAATCCATGGGTCTTCCGTGGCTATAGTGTTATACTCCAGTGCTCAACTGGCAAATGGGTGATGTCTCAGGTTGGTGACAAGACTGTCATTCCCAATGTATCACTTCTTCACTGACAACATCCACTCCTCTGTTGGGGCTGCCTTCGCCTTATTACGTGTATGCAGATATCTTCTGCAAGAAAAAGGCTAAGACCCTTCCGCCTCATCATGCTTATGATTGTCTTATTGGTATTCTACCTGGGACTACCCTTCCTCAGAGCAGAATCTACTCTTTGTCTGTGCCCGAGATGCATGCCATGGTGACCTATATAAAGGAGAATCTCCAAAAAGGATTCATCCACAAGTCCTACCGTGTAGCCGGTTCTGGTTTCAACTTTGTTGAAAAAAGGATAGTTTTCTTTGCCCCTGCATTGACTATCAGGATCTTAATACAATTACCACTAAGAACCAGTATACTTTGCCACTGATGTCTGAACTCTTTGACCGCCTATGCGGAGCCAGTGTCTTTACGAAACTCGACTTGTGGGGAACTACAACTTGTTTCGAATTCATGAAGGAGACGAATGGAAGACTGCCTTGTAATAAGCATTTTGGATACCAGGTGATGCCCTTCGGCCTCTGCAATGCTCCAGTCATCTTCCAGGAATTTGTTAATGACATCTTCAGAGGCCTTCCGTATTCGTGTGCTGTTGTGTTCATGGACGACAGCCTTATTTTCTTGCCTAGTCTTGAAGCTCACCGTTCCCATGTGAGCCAGGTTCGAGATGCTTACGGAGCAACCAACTTTATGCCAACCTCAAAAAAATTCTTTGAACAGACCAGTCTGCCATTTCTTGGGTACATTTTCTCCATCAAAGGACTTTAAATGGACCCTGCCTAGTTGTCTTCTGTCCTGCAATGGCTGTGACCAGTCGGCCTATGGGCCATACAATGTTTCCTGGGATTTGGCAACTATTATTGGCAGTTTATTCCACACTTCTCCATGCTAATGTCACCTATTGTGGCACTTACTGAGAAGAACAGAGGTGGAAGAGGCATTCTCCCATTTGAAGTTGGTATTCGCCTCCACACCTATCCTATCAAGACCTGAGCCAGAGAAGCCCTTCTTTCTTGAAGTCGATGCCATTTCTTTAGGAGCAGGTGCAGTCCTCACACAGAAGATCCCCAAGGGATAAACTAGTACTTGCGTTTTTTTCTCCAAGATGGTCTCCCCTGCAGAGAGAAATTACAATAGAGGGGATCGATAATTGCTGGCCATTAAGTTGGCTTTGGAAGAATTGTGACATGTAATGGAGAGGGCATGCAACTCATTCAACATATGCACTGACCATAAGAATTTGTTATACCTCCAGACAGCACAACACTTGAACCCTCGGCAAGCCTGGTGGCCCCTCTTCTTCTCCAGGTTTGACTTCCTGATCCACTTCCAACCTGCAGAAAAGAATACCAAGGCTAATGCTCTCTCCAGTGACTCTGATGTCACTGGCCTAGACACTGCACCATGGCGTATAGTTCCTCCTGAAGATCTCCTCCAACCTTCTCTCCAGGGGACAAGGTATGGTTATCTGCCAAGGATGTGCGCTTGAAGATCATCAGCTACAAGTTAGGTCTGCAGTTCCTGGGTCCAAACAATGTCCTCTGTAGTATCAACCCTGTGGCTTACAAGCTCTGCCTGCCTCTCTCTATCCACATTCAAGCCACCTTCCATGACTCTCTCCTCAAGCCAGTAGTCCTCAATCAAATCAAAAATGGTTCTTTCTTGTTGACTGGAAGAGGTTTGTGCCAGAAGAGAGATCCGGGGAGCTGGATGCCAATATTCTGGACCGGTATCTTGTTCAGAGTTTTCATATGCCTTAAAAGAGTGGGAGGCTCAAAGAGGGGGCACTGTTATGAACAACCCCACAGCCCACATGTCGGGCCGTGACTGTACTTGTGTCCCCTCTCCCCATATGCTGCCCGGAAATAGTGGCGCCGCGGTCCGTATGTCGGCTGCGGGCGCGCTTGTACTGCTGTCCGGGACTCACCTATCCATACTCCTGCTCCTCTGCTATCCTCTGTCGGCCAGTGCACGCATCCCTGCTACCTAGTGGGCGCGTTCATCGACTCGAGTTAGATTTAAAGGACTAGCACACCAGTAATTGGCTATTTGCTGGGCACTGACCTTATATGACCTTGCCACCTCCTTTGCTTCCTTGCCAGATCAATTATTCGCATGCCCTTAAAGCGTTCCATGCCCTTAAAGCGAATGTCCTGTCCATACTGTGTACCAGTCCCCTTGTCTGCCGATTCGGTGCTATGCTGCACCCTGGCTGCCACTGCAAGCAAGTTGCATCAGTGATAGCAACGTGGTAGTCTTCCACTGCAGCAAGAAAAACCAAAGAAGACACAAATACAAAACCTGTCTTGGTGTCACTTTTTGCTATTAAAAGACAAAAGAAAATTGAAAAACAAACTTTTTTATTTTTCCATTTCTCTGATGTTAGAAAAAAATTATAATGTAGAGAACATCATAGAAAAAAGCAAACCTTTCAAACCCACATGTGCTAAAAAAGAAAATTAAAATGTGCCTGGCGAGGAACATGGGTAAATGGCCTTGTCAGAAAGTGGTTAAAATAAAATATTACCTATAGAATTTTAATTTAATGACTAACTAAAAAACACTGGGATATATGCCAGAGGGTATGTAGTAGAAGTATTATGTTTGTGAAAATCATGCATACCTCAACTATGTGTCATATTCATTACGGACCATATCTGTCACCAGAGCTCACCTTTTTCTCACTGACAAAATTTCTATTCAGGTCTGTTAATATATCCATCTCGTCTGTTTGAAATGTTTTTCAGTAACCAAGATGTGCTCTTTAAAAAAACTTCCCTATACTCCACTGCAACAATTTCCATTAGAGTGTAAAGGAATAGTGACTGCTATTTATCCAAGACTTAGCTTGTTCCTGACCTAAGGGTGAAGAATTACATGATGGCCTTAGATTATGGTCCCTGGTTTAGCCCAATGTCAAACCCTTCAATGCCAAACCCATTTTTCATTACAAAAAATGAAAAACAAAAAAACCTTTAAAATGCATGCGGCCCAATGCCAGGAGTCTCACCAATAAAATTAATGAATTAGAATTATTTGTTGCTGAAGAAAAATATGGCATAGTGGTGATAACTGAGACATGGCTGGAGAAACAACTGGGCGGTTAACTTATAGGGTTACAGTTTATTTAGAAGAGATCGTAAAAATCAGCAGGGGGGGGGGGAGTATTTATTTTATACAAAATCCTGTCTGAAGCCAACACCATGGGAAAGTACATATACTGGAAATGTGGAGTCATTATTGGTAGATATACATGCAGATAATAACAATAATAACATTCTGTTAGAGGTCTGCTATAGGCCCCCAACTATAACAGAATCCATGCAAGATGTGCTCCTCAGGAAAATAGATGAGGTGGATAATCAGAATGAGGTAGTTATTCAACTACCCAGACACAAATTGGCAGACTGAAACCTGTGGCTCTCATAAAGGAAACAGTTTTTTGTAATGTCGTAACTGAATAAAGCTTTTCAGATGTTGATCAGGTTTTCAAATTAAAAATCAGTTAAAGTTAAAAATATCCAGGTTTATTCAATGCAAGCATTGTGGGACACACTACATACAGCATATTGCCAATACAATTTCAAATTGTGTCTCTCCCCTCCAAGTAGCTTCCAACCCTTTTATAACCTAATTCCCCCTCCTTCTGCAAGAATACATTTAGCCAATCAATTTAAAACATAGCTAGTTCCTTATACACTAGTTTAAAGTTTCATTTCCATATGGTGCTACCTCCTTGCTCACTCAAAGAAACTTTATTCCTTTAAATAGGTCTGTAGCTCCAGGCCATATGTTTCCAGTTGTTGTAGGAGGGGACCCCATATATACCAACATTCCAAAGACACCAGTGTTCCTTGCAGAGGACAAAGAAAACTTTGATGAAAAGCATACAAAGAGCATATATAAAAAATCATATAAATACAAAATTATAAACATTACCGTCACAGAAAATAACTAAAAATAATTACCTTTCCCAACTGATGCAGGAGCCAACTAGAAGAAAGACCTTTTTGGACTTAATATTGACTAACAGACCTGACAGAGTAAAAAAGGTTCAGGTTGCGGGGTACCTAGGAAATAGTGATCATAATATAATAAATTTCCATTTATCCTTCAATATAGTATTTTGATGAGGAGCCACAAAAACAATGACTTTCAGGAAGATTACTTTCAATCTGCTTAGAGGGTTCAAAAGCACATTGACTGGGACAAGGTCTTCAAAAATAAAAGAACAGATAATAAATGTGAGATTTTAAAAAAACAAACATCTTAAGCACTGTGAGAGGTACATACCTTATGAAGATAAAGGGCGACATGCATGCAATTTGGCATTAACAAACCAAATTTCATGCGCATTATAATAGTATAGAATGCACCTGATTTATGAACCTGCTCTACACGGGTCATAAATCAGGCGCATTCTAGCGCTAGGGCGCATTTCTGGATCAGGTATACCACTTTGAAAGTGGTATATCTGTTCCAACTGTAATGCACCTAGAAATGCCATAGCAGAGCTATAAATATTTAGCTTCGTTACAGTTCCAGTGCACCCCACTTTCCGAGATCGGGCGCATTGCGAATCGTCGCAGGCACTCTGTAATGAGGAGATTTAAAAATGTATGAACGGGGCTGCATCTAATGTTGAGCTGAAAAGACGTCAAATATCTCCCGCAGCCCCATTCATACATGTTAGCCACAATGATTAGTTCCTAGGATTCCTGTTACTAGTGTGATGCCACAGAAGTCAGCATTGGGCCCTATTCTATTTAACCCCTTCCCGACATTGGACGTATGCATACGCCCTAGCGGGAAGTGACTTCCCACAAATGGACGTATGCATACGTCCTGGCGATCGTGCGGACTTGCGGGCAAGCCGCGCACGATCGCGACATGGAACCAGCGGTAAATCACCGCTGGCTGCATGCCGCATCACCCCCGGCCGGAGTGAGCTCCCGCCGTGGGTGATTAATGCTTTATTATCGCAACCTGTCATGGTCGCGATATTAAAGCTGCAGGCAGGAGGAGTGAGCTCCCCTGCCTATAATCGGCGCAGTAATGGCGCTCTGCGCCGCTACTGGTCTGCTTACCAGACTCCCCGGATGCTGTCTGAATGTATCCGGGTAGTCTGGTGACGTCACCATACCCACAATGCATTGTGGGTATGGTGATTGGCAGTTACAATGGCGACCTATATACAGCAGTAACGCTGTGTACAGGTCTAACATGGTAACAGCAATCTGATGATTGCGGTTACAGATCCCCACTGGGGAAAAGTGAAAAAATTGTTAAAAAGTAAAAAAAAAAGGGTAAAAAGTAAAACACAAACACAAAAAATAAAAAACACGTACATCGACCCTTTCCCCTTTACGAAAGCCCCAAAAAAGATCAAAAATAAATAAAGTACCCATATTTGGTATCGTCACGTGTGTAACGACCCACCCTTTAAATCTGTAATGTTAATTAACCTGTATGGTGAACGTCGTAAAAAAAAAAAAAAAAACAGTTATAGAATTGCGATTTTTGTTCATCCCGCAGCACATAAAATGTAATAAAAAGCGATTAAAAACTCATATAAACGCCAAAGTTGTAACAATTAAAACATCAGTTCATCCCACAAAAAAAAAGTCCTTACATGTCTCTGTATACGGAAAAATAAAAAAGTTATAGCTCTCAGAAGACAGCGATGCATAAATATTGTTTTACACAATAAAACGCTTTTTTTTTTTAAGTGCTTCAAAATAAAAAAAACTATATAAATTGGGTATAGCCGTAATCGTATCGACCAAGAGAGTAAAACTAACTTGTCATGGATATTGAAGGGTGAGCACTGTTAAAAATAAAAAACACTACTAGGATCGCAGTATTTTCTTCACCCTGCCTTCCAAAAAACGGATTTAAAACTGATTAAAAGGTCTTGTCCCCCAAAAAATGATACCAATAAAAATGTCAACTCATCCCGCAAAAAACAAGCCCCTACACAGCTCAGTACACAGTAAAATAAAAAAGTTATGGCTCTCAGACTGCGGCGATGCAAAAATGTGTTTTCCATTTTGAATAAAAGTGTTTTTATTGTGTAAAAGCAGTAAACCATAAAAAAATATACAAATTGGGTATCGCTGTAATCTAGCATGTCATTTATACCGCATAATAACCGCTGTAAAAAAAATTAAATAAAAAACTCCAGGAATGCTGTATTTTGTTCAAAATGCCTCACAAAAACTTTAATAAAAATTGATCAAAGCGTCATATTCACCCCATAATGGTACTAATAAAAATATCAACTCATCCCGCAAAAAACAAGCCTATAATCAGGTCTGTATACAGAAAAATGAAAAAGTTATGGCTGTCAGAATAGGACACCAAAAAAAGCACAATTTTTTATAGACCTACTTCTATTGTGTAAAAGTAATAAAACATAAAAAACTATATAACATTTATATCATTGCAATTGTACCGACCCCCATAGGAAAGTTATCCTGTCATTTACACTGCACGGCGAACACTGTAAAAATTAAGCCCAAAAAACAATAGCAGAACTGCGTTTCCCCACCCCATTTTCATGGCCCAATGCTAAAAAAAACTATAGAACAACTGTGCATCCAAAATGCACAATACACCCCTAGATGAGATCCTTGAGGAGTGTTGAATCCAAAATGGGGCGACTTCTGGAAGGTTTCACCTGCTCTGGTACTTTAGGGGCTTTGCAAATGCGACATGAACCCACAAAAAACTGCATTTCAAAAGCCAAATAACACTCCCTCCCTTATATGTCCTGAAATGCGCCCAAACAGCAGTTTACACCCACATGTAGGGTATTGCCAAACTTGGAAGAAATTGCATAGCAAAATTTTGGGTGCTTTTTTTACCAGGATTCCTTGTAAAAATTAAGCATTTTTAGCTAAAATCGCAGATTGTTGGAAAAAAAAATTATTTTTTTCACCTTCACAGCCTAACGCTAAAAAAATTTGGGAAACTTGGAGAATTACTTTTTGAGAAAGATCTGGGCGTTCTTGTAGACCATAGACTACAGAACAGCATGCAATGTCAATCAGCTGCCTCTAGGGCAAGTAAGATATTAGCGTGTATTAAAAGAGGCATGGACTCGCGGGACAAGGATGTAATTCTACCGCTGTACAAAGCATTGGTGCGACCCCACTTAGAATATGCTGTTCAGTTCTGGGCCCCAGTTTATCGAAGAGATGTAATGGAGCTAGTGAGAGTACAAAGTTGAGCAACCAAACTTATAAAGGAAATGGAGCATCTTAGTTAGGAGGAGAGGTTAGTAGAATTGAACTTATTTAGTCTTGAGAAAAGACGCTTCAGGGGGACATGATTAATTTATATAAATATATAAATGGTCCCTATAAAAAGTATGGGGAAAAATTATTTCAAGTGAAGCCACCTCAAAAGACAAGGGGACATTCCCTTCAACTAGAGAAAAAAGGATTTAATTAAAAGGGGAAAAGGGGGGTTTTTTACTGAAAAATGGTCGGGAATGCCTCCCTGGGGGGTCCGGGGAAAAAAGGGTTTTTAGGGGCTTTTTACCTACCAAAAAAAAATGGTTTTAATATGTTTTTAAAAGGGTCTTCTATAAAAGGGGCCCTGGGGGGTTTTTCCGGGGGGGTTATTTTAAAAAGGGGGTTTTTGGTTTAAAAGTTTGTTCTATTTCCCCCAAAATTTTCCCCCTTTTAAAATTGGTCTTTTTAAAATAAAAAATTTAAAACATGAAAACCCTTTGGGGGGTTTGTTTCCCACTCAGGGAAATTTTTGGGGATTTTTTAAAAGGCACTTTTTGGGGGTTTTATAAGTTTTTCGGGGTTCCCAAAAACCTAAAGGGGTTAAAAAAAATTTAAATAAAAAGGGCCCCGAGCCGGTGGTGCCCCACGGGGGGGGTTGGAAAATTAAAAAGGGCCCCCAAAGGGGTTTCCTTGGAAAAACCGGGGGGAAAAATTAATTGCTTCCCCGACATTTCGGTTTTTGGAAGAAGAACCCAAAAAGGGTGGCCAGGGGCCCAAAAGGGGGTGGTGGGGAAAACCCGGGAGGGAAATCAGGGGCCCGGTTTTCCGACCCGAAAGGGTTTTGCGGGGGGGCCCCCCAAGGTCGCACCCCTTTTTTTCCCTTGGGTGGTCCCGGGGGCAGGTGGGGGGGGGAAAATGGTGGGGGGAGGGCCAGAAGGGGCGGGGCCGAGGTCGGTGGAAAAAAACTGATGGAGGGAGGTCCGGGCGGTAAACCGGAAAAAAGGGTTCCCCTAGGCGGGAATTGGTGGGGGGAAAAGGAGTTTATTTGGGGCGTGGGGAAAAACCCGAGGGGGGGTTTTTTGTTTGGGAGTTTTTCCCACTGGAAAGGGGGGGGGGGGGAGGGGGGGGGTAAAAGGGGGGTGGTTTGGAAAAAGGCGGGGGGGGGGGGGGGGGGGTGGAAGGGGGGCACCCGGAAAATATTAAAATTTTTTCTAAAAAAAAGGAAATTTTAAAAAAAAATTTTTTTTTTTAAAATTTTGAAAAAGGGGGTTTTTTTAAAAAAAAGTTTTTTTAGAAAAGGGGGTTAGTTTTTAAAAATCTTTTGGGGTTTTTTTAGGAATAAAAAATTTTAGCTGGCGGGCCCCTTTTTTTGTTTTTTTGGTTTTTATTAAAAAATTTTTAAAGAAAATTTAAAAGAAAAAAAAATTTTGAATAAGTAGTTGAAATGAAAAAATTTTTTTGGGGGAGTGGAAAAAATTTTTTTCCACTTTGATTTTTTCCAAAAAAAGAAATTTTTGGAAAAATTTTTTTTTTGACTGTTTGGTTTTTGGGGGAATGGATGGGTTTAAATTAAAAAAAATTTTTAATTTTTAAAGTGTGATTTAAAAAAGGGGTTTGTGGGGAAAACCCCCCGGAGTGGGGGTTAAAATTATTAAATTCCGTTTTTAAGTCTTTTCGGGTAGGGGCCCCAAAAACCGCAGGGTTTTTTCCCCCAAAAAGGGAGGGGAAATCGGGTGGAAACCCGGTTTTTCCCCGGCCTGGGCACCCGGGGGGGGGAAACTCCCCCGGGGGGGAAACCCCCAAGCCGGGGTTTCGCCCGGCGCGGGGCAGGGAGAACCCCCCCTGCCCAAAATCTTCGCAGTAACGGCGTTTCCCGGCCGGTTGAAAACCCCCGCGCACCGGGTTTTTGGTGATGTCAATGCCCACAAGCATTGTGGGCAGGTGATGGGCCATGGGACCCGGCAAGCTATTTTTAGTGCTGATTCCTATTGTAGGACCTTTCCCCTCGGGAATTTTGGGGGAAAAAGGTAGGGGTTTAAAAAAAAAAAGGGTTTAAAAAAAAAAAAAAAAAAAACAAAAAAAAAAAAAAAAAAAAAAAAAAAAAAAAACATAATTATTTTTTTAAAAGTGCCCCCAACAAAAAAATAAAAAGTTAAAAAGGTTTTGGGGGAAAAAATATAATTTCGTTAATTAAGGGTGTAAAAAATATGTTTTTTTTTTTTTTTTTTTGGGGGGACATAAATTTTTTTTTAAAATTTTTAAAAATTTTTTTTTTAAATTTTTTTTAAAAAAAAATTTTAAATTGGGAATTGAAATTTTTTTGGTTTTTTTGGATGTGGGAAGATAAAAAAAAAATTTTTAAAAAAAAATGGTTGGTTTTTTTGGGGTTTAAAAAAAAATTTAAAAGGGAAAAATTTTAAAAATATACCCTAAAAAGTTTTTTTTTAAAAAAAAAAGTTTAAGTTTGTAAAAAAAGTTTGGTTATTTGGGGAGAAAAAAGGGTTTTTTTTTGGTTTTTTGGGGGAAAAAAAGGTTTTCTTTTTAAAAATTTTTTTGTAATGTTAATTGGGGAAAAAATTTGATTTTTAAAGGCCGCTTAAAAAAAAAAATAAAAAATGGTTTGTTTTTTAAAAATGTTAAAAAATTTTTTAAAAAAAAAAATTTTAAAGTGGGGGTTAAAAAAAAATAAATTTTTTGTAAAAAAACCCCCAAAAGTTTTAAAAAATTAAAATTTCTAGGGTTTTTTGGAAAAAAAAAGAATTTTTTTTTAAAACTTTATTTTAAAAATAAAATTTTAAAAAATTTAAAAATTTTTTTTGTTTGTTTAGTAAAATTTTGTATTTTTTGTTTTGAAATAAAAAAAAAACCCCGGCGGAACTGCGTTTAAAATTTTTGGCCCTTCCCAAAAAAAAATGGAAAGGGAAAAAAAACCCCCCACCCCTTTGATGGAAATTTAAAGGTAAAAAAAGGGGGGACTTTGGAATTTTTAAATTTTGTTTTGGGGGGTTGGGGGGAAAAGGCCCCCCAAATTTTGGGTTCCGCATTTTAAAATTTTGAACCCTGGGGGAAAAAATTTTAAAAAGGTTTTGGGAATTGGAAAAAAAAGGTAACTTTTTGGGGGTTTTTTGCGGGTTCCTTTAAAAATTTTAAAAAATTAAAAATTTTAGTTTTGGAAAAAATATATTTTTTTTTTTCAGACCCCCGAACCTTTAAAAAAAATTTGGTGAAAACACCTGGGGGTTTCGATTTACGCACGCCCCCTGGATTATTCCGTAAGGGGTGTATTTTCCCAAATTTTCGGTCTTTATAGGGGTATTTATTCATTTTTGGAAAACCTTGGGGTGCCCCCAAACCCTGAAAGGGTCTACAAAAAATTGTAAAAAAATTGAACCCCAGAGTCCAGTGGTGCCCCTCCTTTCTGGGGCTTGTGGTTGAGCCAAATAGACATAGGGCCACATATGGGATATTTGAAAACGGCAGAATCTGGGGAATAATATTAAGTTGATTTCCCTGAACAATTTACCGTATTCTGTTAAAATAATGGAAAAAAAATTGAAAATCTGAAAAAAAAGGAAATTTTTAAATTTCACTCCTTTGCTTTCATTTTGTGAAATATCAAAAGGGTCAACAACTTCTTAAATGCTTTTTTTAATATTTAAAGGGGGTTTGTAGTTTTTAGAGGGGGTATTTATTGGGGTATCTAACATACAGGCCCCTCAAAGCACTTTTTAAAATGGATGGCCCTAAAAAAATTATTTTGAAATTTTTTTGAAAATGTAAAAAAATTATATATATTTCTGGGCCCCCCTTAATTTGGTACAAAAAAAAAATAAAAATTTATAAATGATGCCAACCTACAGTAGACATATGGTAGATGCTGTTATAAAATATTTTGGTGGAAAACTTCTGTCTTACCGCAGAAATTGCTAAAATTTTTGCAAATTTTTTTGATATTTTTTATTTTTCACAAATTACAAGGATTTTTGGACAAAAGTATTACTAATTAAAGAAAAAATGTGTCACGAGGGGAAAAAAATCTCTGAATCACTTGGATAGGTAAAAATTCAAAAAGTTATTCTCCTAAAATGAACATGTCAATTTTAAAAACCCGGGTCTGTCAGGGAAAAGGCCCAAAATTTACCTGGATTGCACAGTAGATATCAATCTTTGCGATGTATAAGCTCTGGAAATAATCAACACAAAGAAAATTGTGTTTTACAAAGACTCTGAATAAGTTGGAGGGCCCGGGAAGAAGTGGTAGTGAGTTTAACAAAGATAAAGCAAAATTATGCAGATGGAAAGAGAAAATCCATTTCAGTATTACTTGTTAAACGGAAAAATGCTGGGAAAAAGTGACATGGAGAAGGATTTGGGAATCTTTTTGGCATAAACTTAATTGTAGCGTAGTGTCAGGCAGCAGCTGACAAGGCAAACATTATCATGAGGTGTATTAAAAGGGGCATAGATGCACATGATGAGAATATCATTCTCCCAAATATACAAGTGATTGGTTAAACCACACATGGAATATTGTGTATAGTTTTCGGTAAGAGTGCACAGGAAAGACATTGCAGACCTTGAACAGGTTCAAGGGAGGGCAACAAAAATAATAAAAGACTGGGTGGACTACAATACCCAGAAAGATTAGCAAGATTAGGGTTATTTAACCCCTTAACGACCTTGGATGTATGCATACGTCCAGGCCGTTTGGGGGTTAGCGTACCTGGACGAATGCATTGTGCGACTGTGTCGATTAACCCCTTAATTATTGCGATGTAGCAATCGCGCTAACTAAGCAAGACATACAAAGAGCGAACTCCTTCTGTGTCTCTGTCGGCGCCAGCAGCCGCATGATCGTGTGGCTGCTGTCTCCTAACTGACAGCCCAGAAGGTATAAAGCTGACAATTGCCATAGAGACCGTAACGCAATAGGCTTTTAATGATTTGTTGAATGGGTGAATGAAAAAAACACTGATTTAAATCCCTATATGGAAAAATAAAAAAAAAAAAAAAAAGTGAAAAGTAAAAAAAAAGTGAAAAAAAGTGAAAAAAAAAATAAAACCAAAAATAAAAAAAAAATAAAAAACGTACACCCCAAAAAAAAATAAACAAAAATAAATAAAGTAATAAAATTTGGATCGCTGCATGTGTAACGACCTGCCTATAAATTGTATTTTTAATTAATCTGTACTGCGCCGTAAAAAAAAAAACAGAAATTTTGATGTTGATCAAACCGCAGCAAAAAATAGATAAAAAGCTATCAAAAACTCTATAAAGCCAAGTGGTAAAAGTTTAAAAAGGCAGTTCATCCGCCAAATAAAAAAAAAAAACCTAAACAAATCTGTATACAGAAAAAAAAAAAAGTTATGGCTATTAGAAGATGTGATGCATTAATATTGTTTTACACATTTTTAAAAAACTTTTTATAAAACGCTTCGAATAAATTAAATAAATAAATTTGGGTTTTCACATAATCTTTGACCCAAGAAAAAAAAACTAACTTGTCTGGATATGCCCGGTGAGCAGTAAAAAAAAAAAAAAAAAAAAACTTATGGATTGCAGCATTTTCTTCACCCGCCCTTCAAAAAATGATTTAAAAACCTTCAAAAAAACCTCTCCCCCAAAAAATTTTTCCCAAAAAAAATTTAACTCACCTGCAAAAAAAAAAAAGCCCCTAACAGCTCCACACACGAAAAAAAAAAAAAAAGTTATGGTTTATACTATGGCGATACAAAAAACATGTTTTCCCGTTTTAATAAAAAGTGTTTTTATTTTGTAAAAACAGTTTTTAACATAAAAAAAATACAAATTGGGTATCGTGTAATTGTATCGATTTACTGAGTAAAGCTAGATGTCATTTATACACTGGGGACCACTGTAAAAAAAAAAATAACACTAAAAGGTTGCGTATTTTGTTCAAAATGCCTCCAAAAACCTTAAAAAAAAGTGAGCCAAAACATCATATGAACTAATGGGAACAATAAAAACATCAATAAACCCCCAAAAAACAAGCCCTAAGCAGCACGTACCAGCAAGGAAAAAAAAAGTTTTGGCTGTCAGAAAAAGGACAAATAAAAAACACAATTTTTTTTTAGACATTTTTTATTGTGTAAAAATAATAAAACATAAAAAAATTA
>JAODAL010020615.1:0-68974 GCA_025379985.1 Phyllomedusa bahiana | reverse complement strand
CCTGGGGGTTGGTGGTGGAGGAGGAGGCGGAGACAGAGGTGTGACAGTGGTTGGAGGCCCTGGCGTCGGTTCTGGCCTTTTTGGCCAAGTTGTTGCCTCCATTTCAACTCATGAATCGCTGCATGTGACTAGACATGTTGGTAGTTAACCACCTAAGGTTCTTGCCTCTACTTATGTGTTTACGGCAAAGGCGGCATATGACATCGCTGGGTGAATCAGAGGCTTGCTCAAAGAAGGCCCAGGCTTGAGAGGTCCTGGACCTTTTTTACGGCGATAAGCGGGAGCGGGGTTTGCGCTGACCGTGGCTGGCGGAATCATATCAGCGGACTTCTGCGACCGCCCTCTCCCTTTTTGAGGCGGAACCCATACTGACACTACCCCATCGTCTTCCTCCTCGTCCAGTGATGAAGCGCTCGCAAGCAAATTCTGCTGAAAAAAACACGTTTGATCCGCAATGTCGTCATCATCATCATCAACACAGGTGACTTTGTCGTCCTCACATTCTGCATCCAGGAGCTGCGGTCTACAAGCAAGAGGGACTGCAAGGCGTTGCCGACCGCCCGGGATTTTTGCCGATTGACCGGCTTCCTTCTCCTCCTCTGATGGCATCAGTAACTGGGCGTCAGAGCAGAGAAAATCATCCTCTTTGGCCTCTTGATCTTTTAACATGCCTTCTGACCCCAACCGCATTTTGTCATCAAAGAGGTCTTCAGAAAATGGATTATCCACAGTGGTGGGTACACGAGTTGACATTTGGGCTGCTTCATGTTGGACGGATGCTGGTGATGCTGATGACGACATTTGTGGCTGTGACTGGGAGGACGAGGAGGTATGACTGCTGGATGCAGGTTGCATTAACCACTGAAGGACAGATTGGCGACGCTGTTCGTTACTGAGATTCACAGGGCCCTGACCCAGCAATGACAGGCCTAACGGTCCTGCAACTGATGATCCGCTGGCATGCGTGTTGTCGCCAGCACAGGAAGGAGCACCTTCTCTCGTACCTCTACCTCCATGTCCTACACCCCTCTTTGCTTGCTTACCACCTGAATTTTCGCTCCACGTTCAGAAATATAAAAATTTGAGAAGGTATGGAAGAGTTTTGGAAAGTCTCTTATTAAAAACTGCAAATCACAGCTATCTCAAATCCCTCAAATCAAAACAAAATTGCTGGATTCAAATATATCTGCAAAGTAGATCTATCAACAAAGCTGGTCTGCGCCAAAGTGAAAAAACACGTATCTGAAATGTACTCGGATAATAAAAAATATTTTTGGCACCTAATCAATTCACCTGTGGGGACGACCAAATTGCTGAATTCAAATTATCCAAATTAATCTATCAACAAAGGGCCCGCGCCAAAGTGAAAAAACACGTATCTGAAATGTATTGGGGAAATAAAAGGTTTTTTTGCACCATAAATTCCCTTGGGACTCAAAATTTGCTGTTTTCAAATTTAACTAAAAAGTAGACATAAACAAAGCGGGCCCCCCCAAAAGGAAAAAAAAACGTATCTAAAAGTATTCGGAAATACAAGGTTTTTTTGGCACCTTTCAATTCACCTTGGTACTACAAAATGCAAATTTTCACATTTAAGTGCAAGGTGCCTCAAAAAAAGCTGTATGCCCAAGTCAAAAAACACTACGAAAGTTTTGGGAAAATACAAGGTATTTTTGGCACCTTTCAATTCACCTGGGGGTTGACTACAAAATTGCAGTATTCACATTAAGTGCAAGGTCCTCAAAAAAACAAAGCTGTAGTGCGCCAAAAGAAAAAAAAACACGAAACGTAATGTATTCGAAAAAAAAGGTATTTTTGGGCACCTATCAATTCACCTTGGGCTAAAAAAATTTGCAGTATTCATTTTTAAAAGGCAGGTCCTCAATAAAACAAAGCTTAGGGGCCCAAAGTCAAAAAACACTATCGTAAATGTATTGGGAAAATAAAAGGATGTTGGCACCTAAAATTTCACCTGGGGGTAACTAACATTTTGCTAAAATTTCAAATTTTAACTGCAAGGGGGCTCTATCAAAAATCTGGACGGCCCAAAAGTGAAAAAAAACACAAACTGTAAGTATTGGGGAAATAAAAGGAATTTTTCACCTTTAAATTTCACCTGTTGACTAAAAAATTTGCTTTATTCACATTAAGTGCAAGGTCCTCAATGACAAAGCGTAGTGCCCCAAAGTCAAAAAACATTACTGAAATTTAAGGGAAAAATACAAGGTTTTTTTGGCACCTTCAACCTGTGCGACTAAAAAATTTGCTGGATTCAAATTTTAACTGCAAGTGGATAATCAAAAAAGGGTGGAATGGGCAAAATTGAAAAGAAACCTGTCTAAAAGATACTGAAATTTTTAAATGGGGTTTTGCACCTAACAAAGGACCGCGTTCTAGAAAAGAGTGTATCCTAATATAAACAGCTGCCCAATTGCAGAAAATTTTCAATAGAAAATTTAATAATAAAGCTATTGCAGTGCAATGTCTCACTAAGTCTTGGGGAACTTTATCCATATTCTTTTTTAGAGCGTCTTGTTTCCCCGGGGACCCCCCCCCCCTCTCCCCCTTTACTATACATGGTAGATGCTCCTTTAAAATTCCACCAACTACATAAAATCTTCCAATCTCTAATCTAACTTAATGTTATAAGGGATCACCAGCAACAGGTAGAGTTTTGCTCTTTCTCTGTGAAGAAATAGATAAATTTCGCATGAGCTGTTTTTGGAACACAGCAGAGCGCACGTCCTACTGCTCTGAGACGCTGAGAGACACTGAGGCTGAATAGAAGGCTGTTATCTATGTAAAACGAGGTCATGTGATTTTACCAGCTCAATAGCAACATACACACATCCGAGTCATGACGTCCGCACACACATCTCACCCTACTCTATAATTAAGCTGATTTGCTGCGCCAGCCAAAATGACAGGAACACGAAAGATGGTGCTATCTTAATAGATGATGCACAGATTTTAACCTAAGTTATCGCATGATCTAAAAATTTCGATCAACATAAAAACTGTGGCGATTTCAACTTTGTCGATAATAATCGCTCAATACTAATAATAAGCATTACAATAAAAAACAAAATAATATAATTACCATAGTAGTTTTGGCTATTAATATTATTGTAATAGCAGTAACAATAGTAGCACTATCATTGACATCATAGTCATTGTTTCATTTTTAAATATAGTCTCTGAAAAATGCTAGCAAAATACTTTCCCAGTAATTGTGTAAAGTGCATCATTTTGGAAAACCTGATTACAGGGTGGCCTTTAAAGAGTGATTAGCTTATTGTAGACTATTTGATGCTGCCTTGCCAATTAATGCTATGTCATGTCTTTGTGTCTCATACATCACATTTCTGGGCAAGGTAGCCTTTATCCATTCACAGCAGAATTAATGATTGTACCTTGTGGAAGGCTGCCGAGCTCTGCTTTTCTTCCTGATAAATGCTGCTAACCTTTAATGTGTATTACATTTGGAATACTCTTAACTTGCAATGTAAAATTGGAATGTTGTGTACAAAACCTGCATTATTGATTTATATAGCATAAATACTGAACTGAGAGATTTTCTCATAATATTTATGTCATTCAAATAAATCCACATACATTGAATACAGCTTATACATGACGTAAGGTAACTCTATTTAATAGCCAGGGCCAGGTCAACAAAACTGGAGCTCAAAAATATTATTACACAATTATCTGATGTCAGAGAGCAGAAAATGTTTTTATAGAATATTTTAGACAGAAATGTATATTATATGTATATTATAATGAAAACAGGGAAAAAAATGAAAACTTCTGACATTTTGCTATTTCCAACACTACTTTCCAACTTTTAATCTGTTTACTATACAAGTAGCTGATGTTAAAAACTAAATTAGTGTTCATTGTTAAAGAGGTGCTTCCACCAGAGACTTTGATCGCATATCACTAGGGTATGCCATCAACGTCTGATAGGTGTGTGTCCATCTCAGGAAAGGGCCCCCCCAAAAGTGTCTGTTCAGAATCAAGAACCAGTTGCATTTGTACATGACTCACAGTCAAAATGAGGGTCCATAATCATCATGTATTTTTATCTTATTATTTCCAAAGCCAATACAAAATTCTCTCAGGCAATATTGACATAAATATCAACTCTATAAATATAAAATATTTGTGACACGTCCTTGAAGATTATACTGTCCTTGTAAGTTCCATTTGTAAGTCCATATTAGTCCAAATCACAGCAGACAGACATTACAGCTATAGAGTTAGCCTACCACCAGGTGAGACGTTGTGGAGGCCATACCTTCTTTCTCAAGCAGGTGTTCTGCGTGCTACACCACTACTCCATGGCTGTAATGTTTGTCAGACGTGATTTGGACTAATATGGACCTACAAATGGAACTTACGAGGACAGCATAATCTTCAAGAAAGTGTCAAAGGTTTTATATTTATAGAGTTGATATTTATGTCTATATTGCCTGAGAGACGTTTGTATTGGCTTTGGAAATAATAAGAAAAAAATAATAGCAATAAAAATATGGTGTTTATGGGCCCTAATTTTGACTGTTAGATTTGCTGAATTGTTGGATTATAGGAGAGAATCCAATGTGGGCCTAACTGTGATATGTCGAGAAGCAGATTGGTCGTATCTAAATGTTCCAGTGATTTGTACATGACTCTCCATTCTGTTCAGTGAGTTCTGAATACAGCTGAGTGCCATTTTTGACTGTTTTCAGAACTCCCAAACTAATTGTTGAAAATAAACTAATGAAAATTAGACATTGCTTGTGAATTCTAATTCACCCTACACAGTTCACTGCCTGCGGAGTGGAGCTGTGGGGCCCGACACATGCTGCCTCTAAACACCCTGGGCCTCCGGCCCGAGCGTTCAAAGGCAGGACTGGTTGGTGTGGCGCTCCACTCTGCTAATCTGTCTGCTAGGCCGTAAAGGGGTTTTATCATTTCATTAAATGGTCTTCAGAATAAGGGGACAGTGAAAACAAGCAACTTTGCAATTGGATGTCATTAGCAAAGCTGTCTTGTATTCACAGTATTCCTTATCTTGTGTTTTTGTTTACACTGATATCCAGTCCTGGTTGAAGCCCTCCGGATCCCTCCTCCTTGCATTTCACTAGCTGAGAGCTCATTTACATTCTGTACAGCCCCCGGTCCATTCACAGAGCTGTGTCTGACATTCAGAGTAAGGGACCGTCACATTTTCACTTTATACAGGCAGAAGAAACAGAATTACACTGAAGGGCTTACACAATCAGGAAATAGCACAATTTGTGTTGATCCCTGCCTGACTCAGAGTTAGGGGCCATAGCATTTTCTCTCTCCACACCCAGCAGAAACAGACTGCAACAGATTCTACAATGAGAAAACATAACAGTTTTGTCCCGGTGCCTAACTCTCCTGCATAGAAACGAGATCTGTACCGTTCATAGAGCTGGAGATCACTGCTCAGTTGCTCAGTCTAGATTGAATGCAGCCTGTGGTATGTATACAGCTCTTACAAAATAAGACTGCATAGGGAAAGACACAGGTACCTGTGGTTTCAGGCATTGAGGTGGGGGGGGGGGGGAGTCTCGAAGCCAGCATGCACAGTGAAGGGGGGATGATGTCACCCAACTGGGAGGGGAAGAAACGCCCCTGCATCTCCAGAGTTGAGAAGCTGAGAGCAGTGTGAATCAGCCGAACTAAGGAAGCGATACATCCCCTTTAAGCCTAATTAAGCCAAAGGGTGAATAAGGTAACCCTCCTGTACCAAATAATAGTCAACTTAAATCATAAAACAAATCACTGGACAAGACTATAAAACATAACTTTTAATATCAATCGTAAAAAGGGGGAGCACACATACTTTCTCCCAATGTCTCCTAAATACACCACAAAAAGCAGGAAGATAATAAAATATTACCATAGGGATTAGAAATATCTATCCTTATGTTGCCCTATCTACAAACTGCCTGACCAAATATATGTGGGATAAACGTCCTAATAAGGTCGGTCCCACCTGGAACCTAGGCTATATACACCCTAATATGCCCTAGAGACAACAAGGTATATTCAAAAAGATGTAGTCCCTATAGAACATGATAATATAATCCCTAAACAGTGGCAAATGCCCTGTAAAGACTCCCTGTTTAATTATAAACAAAGCCCAAATCCAAAAGCCCAAAATATCACAAAAGTCAAAAATATAAAGGCCTAGCAGGTGCCGGCCCACAGTGCTGATGTGGGCGGTGAGATGACATCACATCATCGCGCTGCCCGCGCTGAGGACAGACTGGCTGGGAGTTGAGCTGGTCACGTCGAGGGACCTTGGCACAGGTGAGTAAGTGTTTCATGTCAAGGGAGGTACAGTGAGCCTGACTGGAACCCAGCCCACTGTCCCTGCCTGCTTGATGTGCTGCCCTAGGCGGCAGACGGTAACTGGGCGACAGTCCCTGCGCTGCTAAAGTGCTGGGGCCGTCAGAAGGAAGAATAGTCAGACAGTCCGAGTCAATATCAAATCAGGAACGCCAAGCCATAAATCAGAACCAGAGAGATAAACGTAAACAAGCCGAGGTCAAACACGAACGTGAGCGAGGTACAAAAACAGAAGACAAGCCGGGGTCAGGAGAACAGGCCGAGGTCAGGTACACAGGTAAGCAAACAACACGCAATAACACAAGTAGCAAGGCAGCCAGGAGAATATTGCAGGCGCAGCACTCAGCTAGCAGGGAGTTTACATGTGATCCCCAGATACCGCCCCTGTAGCTGATTGGAGCGGCCTCCGGGTCCTTCCATTGGCTGGTGCGACTCGCCTCGTCTCAGGAGTGGCTGGGCGTCTGTCACTCACACAGCTCCCAGCAGACTGTCTATCAGGGTGGGGTCGCTGATCAGCTGCTGCAGACTCTTCCTCCCTGCAAGCCGAGCGCTGCCCAGCCCTGACAAAGTGATTTTTCATTTTTTTAACATTAATCTAGTCTGAATAAGTCCTGCCTGACTATATACGGTCCCTATAGCTACCTAGACCTTGCCTGCCTGACTATATATGACCCCTATAGCTACCTAGACCTTAGCTGCCTGACTATATATGGCCCCTATAGCTACCTAGACCCTGCCTGTCTGACTGTTTGGGGCCTATATCTACCTGGACCCTGTCTGCCTGACTACTGTATGTATGGCCCCTATAGATACCTAGATCCTGCCTGCCTTACTATATATGATCCCCTATAGCTACCTAGACCCTGCCTACCTGACTATATGAGGCCTATAGCCTACCTAGACCGTGCCTGACAATATATGGCCCCTATAGCTACCTAGACCCTGCCTGCCTGAATATATGAGGTCTATAGCCTACCTAGACCTTACCTGACTGACAATATATGACCTCTGTAATTATCTATACCCAGACTGCCTACCTATATGGCCCCTGTAGCCTACCCTAAACCCTGCCTGCCTATATGGGGCCCTATAGCTCCCTAAACCCTGCCTGTCTTGCTATATGGGGCCCTATACTCTACCTAAACCCTGCCTTCCTATCTTTATGGGCCTATAGTTCCCTTAACCCTGCCTGCCTATATGGGGCCCTAAAGCTACTTAAGTCCTGCCTGCCTATATGGGGCCCTATACTCTACCTAAACTCTGTCTGCCTATATCGGGCCCTATAGCTCGCTAAACCCTGCCTGCCTACCTATATGGGGCCCTATACTCTACCTAAACCCTATCTGTCTGCATGGGGCCCCTATAGTAACCTAAACCGTTCCTGCCCATATGGGGATTCTATAGACTACATAAACCCTGCCTGCCTATATAGGCCCTTATACCATACCTACACACTGCCAGCCTACCAATCTGGAGCCCCCTGTAGCCTACCCTAAACCCTGCCTATATGAGGACCTTATAGCCTATCTAAACCTTGCCTGTCTGGGGCCCCCTATACCCTGCCTAAACCCTGCCTGCCTAAGTGCGACCTGTGTAGCCTAGCTAAAGCCTGCCTCCCTATTTGGGGCTCCCTATATCCTATTTACCTACCTACCTATGTGGACCTCACCTATAGCCTATCTACCTAGCTACCTGTACAGTCATGGTGGCAGGTTCACCAAATTTTTATGTAAACCTCCCCATATTTATAAAGCATGGCTGGGCCATTGTAAATTCAGCACTTCTCCCCCCTTTGTTCCCCCAGGCACCCTCTTAGATTGTAAGCTCTTGCGAGCAGGGCCCTCACACCTTGTGTCTCACCTGTAATTTTCTTTCCCCTGTGTAATGTCTGTCTTTTGTCTGTAATTATACCCTCTACATTGTAAAGTGCTGCGAAATATGTTGGCGCTATATAAATAAAGATTATTATTATTATTACCTGGGGCCCACCTACAGCCTAACTGTGGCCCACCTACTGCTACCTGGGGCCCACCTACTGCTACCTGGGGACCACCTACAGCCTAACTGTGGTCCGCCTACTTCCTTTTTAACTACCTGGGGCCTACCTACAGCCTACATACCTATCTTGGGGCTGCCTATCTAACTGGGGCCTAACTATTGCCTACCTAGGGCCAATCTACCTACCTTTAGCCTACGTACCTGAGATCTGCCTAACTACTGCCTACCTAGGACCAATCTACCTACCTGTAGCCTGTCTACCTAACTGAGACCGTGCCTAACTACTGCTTACCTACCTAGGACCAATCTGCCTACCTATGTGAGGCCTATGTACTGTCTACCTACCTACCTGGAGCCTACCAACCTATCCAATGGGGTCTACCTACCTGGTATTATGATTCTGAGGGGTTCAGGCCATAGCTGTGACACAATCTCCAGGGGATAAATCCTCTGTTCCTCCCCTGTAGAGACTGGGCCTCTAAGCTATGGCCTATACCCCTCTGCCACCTCTTGAGAGTTTGTACAGAGGTGGTGGGCAAGGAGTGAGGTGCTGGAAAAGTGAGGATTCTAACATATTTGTGTCCAAATCTGCAGGGACGAGTGGTAGCCGGGAGAAGTCATCATGGCGGTCTGGACCGAGTGCAGAACTAAAGGAAAAATCAATGACTTGCCCGAGAAATGTCATCTGTGAGTCACAAGATATAACTGCACTGTAATCGCTTATAAATCTGCCGAGTCTGTGTACACTGGTATCAACAACTATACGGTGGTAATTTGTGGTCATGTTCTAGCAGTATAATCAGGTCCTTATGTAATAGCGTTATTGGTAATGTTGGTCTTGGTATAGTGGGATTTGTTTGGTAGCAGTAGGATAGTGATATCTATGGTGAGATATTTGCCCCTTGTTTCATCTATTAACTGCATGTCCCGGTAAATGTTCATGGTCAGGGTCGCGGGGGGAGGGGGAAGCAGCCCATCCCAAATTTTGCTATGGGGCCCAGGCTTCTGTAGTTACGCCCCTGTGTACCAAATGTTAAAGGTGACATCTATGAATTCGCATGCGCCATTTTTTTTTACTTGCCACCGACACACTAGTTCTAAATAGGTATAGAGGATTTTATAATAAAACAGTATGATTGAAAGTGTTATGTGCCAAACATTTAATGCAAAGAGTGTAATGCGCCAAACTTTGTTTTCTTACGCATAAAATATTTTATTAAGTTTCACGAATGATACATAACATTGTATAACAATATCCAAGCAATTAAAAAGAGAAAAGAAAGCAAACCGTAAAATGTCAAGTCACAAAACATCAAAAGATAAAATAACAATTATACTATTGTTAACAAAATTCCGGTTGAGTAATAACAACAATATATAATAGTTATATCCGATTGACATGGGACAAAAGTAATGTAGGGGTTTGTTTGTCTCTTATGTTCTCCAATTAGTGTACAAGTGGAATATACATTTCCTAGTGATAGTACGTGGACATAGACCAAGGAAGCCAATTATTCTTGAACTTGGCTATAGCATGAGTAGGTATCACTAAGCTCGTCTTGCAGCTATATTGCTTATTAATTCTATTAATAAGTTCTTTAATATCTGGAGTCTAAAGTTTTTTCTAATGTGAGGCTATAGTGATTCTAGTGGCTATTAGGGTGTAAGAAAGCACCGTATGGAAGGGTTGTAGCACCTCATTAAAACATAGGTCTAGTATGAATAGATCTGGTGTTAGGTTTCCAATGGAAAGTCTAAATTAAGTGTGATAATAGAGTGTAATGCGCCAAACTTTGTATGGTGTATAGAGTGTAATGCGGCAAACGTATCACAGTTTCGCATCAAACTTTGGTGCATTCTAGGCACATTAAAATGTGTCCTGCTATCTACAGAACAGTTTGCCAGTAGTTTTTTGGTGCAACAGTATACGGCAAAAAAAATACAACATGCTAATTCATAGATGTCGCCCTGAGTTCTCTTTTTCTATTGTATCAAATACTTATTTCATGCAATAACATGTCAATTAATTATTTAAAAATTATACAATGTGATTTTCTAGAATTTTTCTTGATTCTGTCTCTCACAGTTGAGGTGTACCTATTATAAAAATTATAGACCTCTCTATTCTCCAGTGTATCGAGTACTTATTTTCCCCACTTTATGCATGTATATATATAGACACACATGCATGTTTTTCTCACCATCTGACAGGAAATCAGAGCAAACCTTACCCGTTATAGGTCAATAAGGATTACCAAAATTATTTATATTTGCCAAATGCCACAACAATGAGAGAAATTCAAAACTTTACATACACTAGGATTATTATGCCGTTAAACAATTTGTGCCCGCCCATATGATGATGCCATGTCTTTGGAAGCTTGATGTAATATCATGGGAAAGGCTAATGAAATCAGCCAAGTTGGGATCATCCTTTGTGCAATTTCCAGATACCTGAAGTTGCCTCGTTCATCTGTTTAAACAATTATACACAAGTACAAACAAGATGTGAATGTCCAGCCTTCATGCCGCTTAGGAAAGAGATGGGTTCTGTGTTTCACAGTTGAATATGCTTTGGTCCGACATGTGCATATCAACTGAAGAACAAAAGCAAAACACCTTGTGAAGATGCTGGCGGAAGCTGGTAGGGCTGAAATGCTGCTCTGCCAGGAAGAAGCCATTACTCAAAAAGAAACATATAAAAGCCAGATTAATGTTTTCAAATGCACACAGGAACAAAGACCAACATTTTTGTAGACATGTCCTGTGGTCTGATGAAACTAAAATTTAACTGTTTGGCAATAATAACCATCGTTACATTTGGAGGAAAAAGGGAGACGTTTGGAATTCTAAGAACACCATCCCAACATGAAACATGGGTGGTGACAGCATCATGTTGTGGGATTGTTTTGCTGCAGATCGGATTGGTGCACTTCACAAAATAGATGGTATCATGAGGAAAGAAGAATATGTTGCAATACTGAAGCAACATCTCAAGACATCAGCCAGGAAGATAAAGCTTGGCGGAATGGGGGCCTCTCATATTTCTGGCATTTGGCAAATATAAATAATTTCGATAATCCTAATTGACCTAAAACAGGTAAGGATTACTCTGCTTTCATGTCAGATAGTGACAAAAACATGCATATGTGCCTTTTTATTGTAACAATTCCAACATGGGTGGCTGGAAACATGCGGGTTGGGTGGATCCTCTGGGCCCACTGCGAGTAGAGATGGTGAACACAAACAGTCGGTAGCCGAAGTGCAGGTCCGGGTAGCAGTTGCTGGAGCGGAGACAGGGCACTGCAGATGTAGCCGTAGAATGTATGCACAGTCTAGGTGTAACAGGTGAACGGCAGGCACAGTCCAGGATGGAAGCAGACACTGGGTATGGCAGCAGGTATATGGCAAGCTGGTGCAGCAGCAGTTGTTCAGCAGGAACGATGAACATACAGAAAACGTAAAATAGAGTCAGCAGCAGTACAGCAGCTAAGGAGTCAAGCTCTTGTGCTGGAAGACAACAACGAACTGACAACCAAGCTAGGGCAGGAAGCTCCTTAAGACATCAGAGGTCACATGTTAATGGGTCGGACCAAGGAGCACAGTCTCTTTAAATAGAGTGCAGTGCCGGGCGCGCACCCCTAGAGGGAGCACGTGTGCGCACAGGACGCCAGGGAGCTGGAGGAAGCAGAGATGGTGAGGCTTCAAGAGTGGCAGGAGCCCAGACAGGTGCATGCCAAGAGCCAGGGACACCAGGGAATGTCGCAGCAGCGGCCAGGACTCGAGAGACATGGGCACACTGACGGTCCGTCGCAAGGACTGCAGCATGAACCGTGACATTTACAGTATATAGTGTATATATAGATATAGAAATATATATATACACACACAAACATATACATATACACAAACATATAAACTACGTATGCTTACATACTCTACATTTCTTTCTTTTTAGCTCTATTTTTAATTGGGTTGTTGTTCCTGTATTAAATCTGCTGTGAGCCATGGAGAAATAAATGTTATGGTGGGGCCAGTTGGGACTTGTAGTTCCAGAGACTGTAGTTAGTATCATCACAGTGGCTGGAGTAAAGTGCTGGACCCCTAAACACATTCCTCTCATCCAAAATTGTTGGAGACAGTCTAGTACCCCCCGGGGAACTCCTATAGTATTGATGTCTGGTGTTGGAGTGCCTGTGATGTTAGAGTGCCTGCGCTCTACAGCCGCCCCTAGGCAGTTACTCACCTCTTGTCGCTCCTGCTCAGCTCCCGTCTGCTGCCTGTGATCACCACTGCCTACTCTTCCCTAGGGGATTTAACCCTAGAACGCATGACGGTAAAAATATACATATTAACGTCATGGGGGCCTTTTAGGCCCCCATACACATAATGTAGAAAAACACACTTAAATAACTTTCACAAATTTATTTCAAAATTGCTCAATAAAATATGAATAGTGGACAACATTTTAATTATAATTTTTCACAGAAAACACCAAAAAATCAGTTTTTCCCAAATTTCACGCAAAGACATGAAAACACACAAAAATGCATAGAAATCTATAGCAAACTAGCTGCAGCTACATTTTTATTCTAACTTTCTTTTCTATTATATTAGTCTTCCAAATAATTCTGACATGTTATTTTTTCAGAAGAGTGTTCTTTGCAAACAGTTTCCTTACAAGTGGAACAATATCACTCAGTTTTCCTCTCTATGTTTCTTGGACACATGAAATAACGCTTTCGTTTTCTTTCTCCTGGCTCTGGAATAATCTGAAACTGTACGCCACACTGTTTCATTGCTTCTTTAGTTTGCTTTGGCAAGCATTTCAAGTCGCTTCGCTCTATCATGTGAGGCATTACAAGTTCATGACAAAGGTCCTTCAAGAATAAGCGTCTCCTGTCCTTCCTCTGTGCATGAAATTCCGGATGAGTTCTGTATAAATAATGAATGAATTTAGGGCTGCTACATCAAGCATATTTGAAAATAGTACTACAGGCCATCGTTTTGTTTGCCTCTTACACGAATATTCTCCCACCATCTCATCCATTTTATCTACACCTCCTTTTGTTGCATTGTAATGCAGGATGATTTCTGGTTTCAATTTTTGGTTATTGCTGTCAACACTGCAATCGTGATACATGGTACCGAGTAAAATTACAGATCTCTCCTTCTTCGCCTTGTAAGATACCAAAGTGGCTTTGTTATTGAATCCAAAGACACTCTCATAAAGTGCTCGCTGACGATTGTGTTTGAGTGCTGCTGGAATTTCTCGTCTGTTTTGCTTTATAGTACCAACAAGTGTAATAGCTTTTGCAAGCAGAAAATTGCCTAGTTCAACATTGGTGAAATAATTGTCCATGGTGATGTTTCTACCTGAATTGAATATTGGAACAGCAAGAGTTTTGACTATTTCAGACCCCAGATCTTTCTGTACTGGTGCACCAACCTCTTTGCCACAGTAGATTACGCCATTTATGCCATAATAATTTGCAGAATCACACATCCAGAAGATTTTTATTCCGTACTTGGCTGGCTTGCTGGGCATGTATTGTATGAATTTGCAGCGTCCTCTGAACGGTACAAGTTGTTCATCTACAGTAACATTAGTACTAGGATTGTAAAATTTTGTGCAATTTTTGATAAATATGTTCCAGATATAACTGATAGGGGCTAATATGTCTGTCTCAAACCTCGCTGCACAAGTTCGCTTATCATCAAAGCGAATGATTCTTCTAATTTCCTCATATCTGCCCACTGACATTGGCGCCTTATAGTGTGGAGCAGAAAGTGGGTCCAGAAATAACTCTCGTATTGGGACATCATACGATTTTTGACTCCCTGCCTGCAGGAAAAGTCCAATATATGCATTTTGTTCCTCTTTTGAGATATTTTTCCAGGACTTATTTTTTGCAGAAGCGATACGTCTTCCTTCTAGGTTTGAACATAATAGGACCTCTTCTGCAATATTGTCAGAAAAATAAGTACAGAATACATCTTTAGGGGTAAAGTAACTGGGACTTCCCACAGCTCCTTGAGCCTGTCTCACAATATTGTGTATTGGAGTACGTCCGACTAATGTAGGATTACTGTCCCAAAAAACATTTGTTTTGGATGTTCTACTTATCACTTCTTGAGGATCCACTAGATTCACTTCTTCATCATCAGAAGAATCACTGGATGAGGATGTTTGATTAGCTGGTGGCAGATATTCTTCATCAGACAAAGATAGTTCACTTTCATCATCTCTTTGAAACATAATCGCTTCAAACTCTTGGTCAGTCAGACACTTGGAGGAAGACTGTGCCATTGCTGATTAGATGTTAGAAAATGAAACAGATTTCCTCTCAACAGCTTATCTTATCACAGGTCCTTCAGCAATTAGCTCACAGTGTATACTGTCCTCAGTACTCTATATACACAGCTCATTACTGTGTTCAGAGGACCTGAGGTGATGTCATGGCCTTATCACTCCCTCCAAAAATCACATGACATCCTCACATGTTATTATCCACACCCTGGCCCCTCCACCAGCATTACTGAGTACAAATAAAGTAACGAGACACAAACACTTCTGAGAACATGATAAAAACAGCGGGGGCCTAAAAGGCCCCCAATTCGTACAGATGTAGTTTTCACCAAACAAGCATTGTTACACCATAATGCCTATGAAAAAAAATTATATGAACAACTGGATATTATCAACAATGACATACTTGAGGAATACCTGGAGTTTCAAAATTCTAACTAAAGTAATTTTGCAGATAATAGCAAAAATGTAAGCATGGGGGCCTAAAAGGCCCCCAATATGCATTCTAGGGTTAAAGGGCCAGCACTAACCACCAGTCATCTGCTAGATCCTGCATTATTAGGAACTTCCTTCCCTGCACTCATTCCCTGTGCTAGAGTTTGCTTCATTTCCTGTGATTCCTGGTTTTTGCCTCTGCTATTGAACTTCTGACTACGCTTTGCCTGACACCTGCCCTGACCTTATTGCCTGTGACCTGATTATGCCTATGCCTGCTCCCTATGTACCTCGTTTGGCACTTTGACTGTCAGCACAAGTGGCATGTCAGGGTTAGCGACCTGGAAGTCTTCACGCAGCAAAGTCCATCTCACCTTGAGGCGAGCTCTAGCAAATACCTGGGGGGCTATTTAGACTCCACTCCCTGATGTGGTCTGTGTCACTTCTCGCATTGACCTAGCGGACCCACACGTGTAGCCATGACAAAGCTATTACTACTTTGTGGCTTTTGTTGGGCTTATACTAAGCTAACAAGCTGAACAAGAATAGTTACATTGAAAAGGACACACCATTTTAAAAACAAAATTGATGATGAAGATGAAGTTCAGATCTTCAGAATGTTATTAGTCAATATATCTGAATTATAATTTTTCATAGCTGTGTCCTATAAATACAGCACTAAAAAGAAAAACAAACACTAAGGAAAATAAACAAAAGGTAAACATTAGATTTAGCAAAGTTTAGTCTGACAGTTTATGGCTGTGTTCACATGTTGTGTACTGCATGGATGACTGCATGAATTTCAGAAATGCATCAAAAAAGCATGTAAAAAAATGAATGCATTTAAAAGAAAAAACACATGCAGCAAAAATGCATAATTTTTTTAATGCAAGTGGTTTTGTAATTTCACTTTAATTTGGAACACAAGAAAAATGTGGGTTAGTTAGAAAATGCATGCTTTTTTATTGTTTGCGTGTTTGCGTGTAGTTGAAATACAAAACAGAAACGGAAAGTGTAAACACATTCTCAATGGGATGTCCTTTTATTAGTTGTCAGATTAAAGTTTGATGCCTTTTGATCTGTACTGGGTAAAGTGTCAAGTTAAGGTTTACTATCTATCTATCTATCTATCTATCTATCTATCTATCTATCTATCTATCTATCTATCTATCTATCTATCTATCTATCTTATTTAATGTTTTAGGCTCTGTCCACACTGCCATTATGGATTTTAATGAGACTATAATGGGTATGAAAAATGTATTTTTAAACAGATTTAAAAACACTTCTTGAAATACTGTATTAACTGATTAAACAGTTTTCATAGGGGGTTTTGTTTTTATTTTCTAAAGAAAATATAGTGTTGTAAACTAAGTAACTCCTGCCATCAAAATCACTGGATCCTGGTGGTGGTTCTGAATAAAGCTGCAACATTAAGATCCCTAAAATATGTTTGTTTTAAAGTACAATTCCTAGTGTGTGTGACATTAATATAGTGCTATTATAATTCTTCTTTACACATAGCTCATTTTTTAGTTTACCTGTTATAACTTGGGGCCACTGAGCCACTCGTAGAAATACATATACTCTAGCAATAATTTGCAACTAGTCTTTAATAAAACATTGTGCTTTCAGTGAATTATTTTATATTGCTAGTTGTATGCAATAATTGTTGATGCGGACAGAACTTAGTGAAATGACATCTAAACAGCATGATAATTCTCTGAGCACTGAAACATGTTCAGTAATAAAATCAACGTTAGCTATGGCCATCCGCTCAGATTTGTAGCGTTACATCTAATAAACAAAATACTATAATTAAATGCATTAGGACCGCATCTCATTTTAATTGTTTCATGTAATGACAACAAAATAGGATTACTTATCAACTGTATGGATAGGGGATATATTTTTTCCATGAGTGTTATTTTCTTTTACCAACTTTAATTTGGAATGTAAATCATTTATACTGTACAAGGTGTACATTATTCATTAACAATTTTCCCTTTCATACAAACGTGAGTTTTTTTTCTTTTTTTTTTAAACCTTTTAGGGCTTGTCCCCAGAGCACGGGTTTGCAGACGGTTTTTCAGACGGTTTTCGGTTTTGAAAACCGTCTGCAAACCGTCTGACAAACTTTTACATGGACCTCTATGGAAAACCGGTTTTCCGTCCTGCGGTTTTTCAGACCGCCGGTGGTCTAACAAACATTGATCATGTTCATTCTTCCGACCGGTTTTCGGACGGAATATGAACATGTCAATGGGAGGGTGGAGGGCTAATTGCGGAGAAAAGCCGCCCCCCTGCAGCTGTGTGCACAGCCCGAAAACAGTACAAATACCAGTATTTGTCCTGTGCCGTAGGGACATGGCCTTAGGGCCTCATGTATGGAAACTGTCTAGGTCTAAGACTTTCTTTGTTGCCCAACGCAATCAGAGCTACTAATTTTTTAAGATGATGAGGTTGCTACATATGTGGTGAAGTTTTATAGATACAGTACAACATGTTAATAATGTGAACTGTGCCAAGAAAATTGCATGAGAGACATAGGTCATACCTTCCCTATTTTGAGCATCAGTGATAAAAGTAATAGACTTGAAAAAGTTATAATGTAACGCCATTGAAGATAGAGGGCAGTGTATGTGTTATATTCACACAGACAGGTCTACATACCCTTGTAGCTTTCAGTGACATATGAAATTAGTTATGAGCTACAGTACTGAGTGTAATATGTAGTAGTAAATTAGAAGACAATTGGGTATGTTCATTGAAAGGGATTGTTGCCTTAAGAGAAGAAACAAGACTGTTGTACATACAGTATTTTAAATTTAGCAAACATTAGCAAAACTTATGTTCTATGTTTTATGTAATTTATATTTATATGTTTAACTATACTATAAAGACATGAATATATTAAGGTAAATGAAAAGAAAAGACAAAAAACAACATAGAAATGGTCACTTAAAAATACTAACAGATGCTAGTCTGGAAAGGAGTGTATTAAGGTTTATGTTTATCCACACTGGCCAGGCATCTAAGGCCCTCAGTAAAAACCAACATCATCTCTCATGGATGCTGGGGGAATTAAGTAGTATGGGCAAACCATTTAATGATAGCATAAAGAATTTGGGTTTAAGATGTTCTAGTGTCAAGCTGAACAGGGATTTATTTGAGCAAAACTAGTCTTTATTGTCATGGTTTAGTTTGTTCTATGGTTCCTTAAAGTACTAAAAATTCTAAATGATCTAAGGTGTTATAGAAACTTCAATAACATACCATATCTGTAGACTTGTAAAATTATACAACCTATAGCATGGTTGTTAAAATCTCTCTAAATATCCCAAGGTTATAGTTTGATAAGTAGATGGCAAGTCACCAATCATGAGACATTTTTCAGACCCCCGACCAGTGTTACAGATGTGTTTTTTTTTTTTAGAACCAACTTACTAATTAAAAGTTATACATGTGAACTTGTTTATATGTACAATCACAGTAAAAGACATAAATGTAATACAAAAAAATCTTAGATTCAGATTTTAAAAATATACACTACTATTTAAATACTTGCTATGAATAAACAGAGGACCGTGATTTGCACAGAATACTGTAAGTCTATTGAATCTATATATATAGCATACTTGTTATTACATTTAGGGACAAGAAAAAACATGTCATCCAGCAGGAGAATGAGACATGGGAAAGAAGAAGGTTTACTGGTTTCATTTCTATATTAAACAGAATTTTAAATCCATTCCCAGGGATGTCACACTGTGCACAGCTTTTTCATGCTTGCTTCCAGAAATGTTTTTGCATTATGTAAAGCATATCAATGAGCTGGAACTTGTTCACATCAACACCAGAACATAATTTGCATACGGAGACAAAACATGTTTGGGAGGAAGACTTGTAGTACAGAGAATGATTAGACATTTACAAAGAAACCTTAAATTGTAAACTTTACAAGTGGAATATGGCATAATGATTTCATTATGCTGCTACAATGTAAAAATAATAAATAAATGTATTAGCATGTGGTAATCATTTATTTGCATACAGATGAAGCATGCTTAACTTTCTATGAGATACAAGGCAAAAATATAGCATTCTATTATGGTATAATGCAGTATAACATCACTTCAGCCATCTAGTCATGTGTCATGGAATTTTTTACCCCTTATGTAACAGAAATTTGTAGCAACAGAGTTTTTGTTTTTTTACACCATCCAATAGAACCATAACTTTTCTTATTTTATTTTTTTTATGACATTAGTAAATCAACTATATAATGTAGTGGAGAAACTTTTAAAACATTATTCATGCATTGAAATGGAAGAAAACACATTTCCATTACTGTTTTGGAAGTTTTGTTTATACAGAGTTCATTTTGTTGTACCACAAAATTAACAAGTAGCGTTGTTTACTTACAGATTAAATTTCCAGCACTTGTGTCTCTGTAAAGCTGATATGCTAATCACTGCTGTATAAACACCCACAACCTGACTATAAAGTGTGAGTCTGAAGCTGCCTGTGACTCTGTGAAATTGTGTGATGAGAAAACTCCTTTAACCATGAGATCACTTGATTACTTGTACATCCCATGATCAGCATCCTGCCATTCAGTTGTGGGAGGCAATTGAGTGACAGAGGGTACCCTATCCTCATCTAATGGCTTGAATGTTGGGAAGGAGTTAAACTTTTTGTTGGTACAATCATTGTCACTCTTGGGACATTCACAAATTAAACCTAAAGTAATTCAGGTGCTACTGTATGTCTATCTTTATAAACCATTCTTTTACACATGGCTCTTACCACGCATGCAAGACAGAGATACTTGATTGTTTATTTACTTTTCAGCTGTATTCAATTATTGTTAATCATCTCTCTATATATTCTCTGCAAGAGAAATTTTCAACATTCATCCCTGAGGAAACCGAACGCATGGGGCTTATTCATTTATGGCTTTTGGGTAACCTACTCTGTGATTTGATTGGATTAGCTAGAATTATCTGTCAGACTTTCTACCTTAAGTATAACTTGTTTTGGATTATATAGAGGTGTTTTCGTTAGGCCCCCTTTGTTTATTGTCTAATTATATCTGTCACACTCGTTGCATTCTCTCAAGTGCTCTGGTCATTTTGATTTTGTTTGTACCCTTTTTAAGTGTTTTTATTTGTTTTTCTGTTTACTAAATAAAGTTATATTTTTACCACTACATTATTGGTTGTGCAAAAAGCTTTGGTGTGCCTCCCTTTGTTTTTTTTTTGTATCACATAGTCTTATGGCACATCTGTAGCACCTCGTTTGTCACCAGTCTTTCCTTTTTTATCCCACTAACAAATCTATGTTTTTCTCCAGGTGGAAGAAAATTATGAAATCACTCTTTATTTGCATCTCAACAATCTACAAGACTTCTAAAGCACCCCCTTTGGACAGCAACTTTAAAAGGGGTGTTTTGGCATGGCGCCCACAAAAAAGACAGCATATCAGAAAAAACCTACTCCACTTTTTTGTGGATTTTTGTTTTGGGGCTTCTTTTGCAGCAACAAATCCTGGGTAGCTAAGTTAACAATGAATAACCCAGGCGACATGCATGAAATTTGGCATTAATTTTTAATAATGGATAAAATGTGCTGATTTATGAACCCACTCTACGGGGGTTATAATAAAGTGATTCTAACTCTTGTATGACATTTTGGCAAGGCATACATTTGAAAGTATATACCTGTTCAGCTGTAATGCCCCAAAAATGCCTACGAAGCTATAAATCTATAGCTTCACTATGGATCTAGTGCGCCCCGCCTCCCGCATGCCCCGCGAGATCAGAAGCATTACAAAGCACTGCAGGTTATATGTAATGCGCAAAAAAGGGTGTGGGGGATTTAAAAGTATGAAACGGGGCGCGTTGTTTTGGGGCGAAAAAACGGCAGATATTTTTTCCCCCCGTTCATACATGTCACCCCCCATGTATAACAAAGTATTCTAGAGTCAAATGTGAGACATCTATCCAATCCCAAAGCCTGGCCCAAAAAAATCAGCAGCGGGCAATAAACCCAAACTCACGCAAATCAAAAAACAAAATACCTGAAATAAAAAAGATTCAAGGTGTTTCAAGGGTGTGCAAGTCAACCCCCAACCCAACTGAAATGGGGGGGGATTTAAGTAACTGTTTTAAGTAAGCAAAAGTCTGAAACCTCATTGAGCTGAAACAACTTGTAAAAAAAGGGGTCAAAATTTTTCCAAATGATGGAGGACTAAAAGGTAAAAACAGAAACGAATCTCTATTTATTTGCTGCGAAAGGGGTTTTACAATCTTTTGATTCATGGGTTTTGTGTGTTTACAATTTTTATCGCAAAGTTAAACGGCACAGTTTTTTTGTTTATCGAAATTTTTATATCATGCTATATTTAAGGTTAAAATCTGTGCATCATCTATTAAGATTGCGCCATTTTCGGCGCTTCCTGTCATTTTGGCGGCCAGCAAATCAGCTTACAGAATAGAGCAGGGTGAGATGTGTGTGCGACGTCATGACTGGGATGTGTATGGTTGCGATTGGCTGGAAAAATCACATGACCTCATTTTACATAGAACAGCGTTTCCTGTTCATGATCAGTGTGTGTCAGTATCTCAGAGCAGACGGTCGTGCGTCTGCTTGTGTACACACAGCTCAGCGAAATTATTCTATTACTTCCCAGAGAAACCTATACTATTATCTGTGATCCTTTCAATTTAGTTAGAATAGAGATTGGAAGATTTTATGTAGTTAGGTAGAGAATTTTAAAAAAGCATCTACCGCTGTTAAGTCACGGGGGGGAGCGGATGGGGGGCCGCTGCGGGCGAACACAGACAAGCTCTATAAAGAATACTGGATAAAGTTCACCAAGACTTAGTGTAGACATTGCACTGCAATAGCTTTATTATTAACAGTTTTCTATTGAAATATTTCCTGGATATTGGGCGCCTGAACTTATAGGATACACATCTTTTCTAGTAACTGCAGGTCTCTTTGTTAGGTGCAAAACTCCACTTTTATTATCAGTATACATTTCAGATAGGTGTTCATTTTCAATTTTGCCCATTCCACCTTTGTTGATATATCCACCTTGCACTTAAATTTGAATCCAGCAATTTTATAGTCACCACAGGTGAATTGAAAGGTGCCAAAAATATCTTGTATTATACGAATACATAACAGATACGTTTTTTTTGACTTTGGTGCACTACAGCTACGTTCATTGAGGCAGCTTGCACTTAAATCTGAATCCAGCAATTTTATAGTCACCACAGGTGAATTGAAAGGTGCCAAAAATATCTTGTATTATACGAATACATAACAGATACGTGTTTTTTGACTTTGGCGCACTACAGCTTTGTTCATTGAGGCAGCTTGCACTTAAAGGGGTTGTCTCGCTACAATGATTGGGTTTTAATTAAAAGATCTTTAAAAAACAAGCAGCTTTGCAATATATGTTCATTACAAATGTCCTACTGATTTTGAGCTAGCCCTGTTAGTATTACTACATCAGCTTCTCAAATCTCTATAGCAGCCGACCTGTTGATCCTTATCTTACTGGCTGTCAGGTCTGAATGACTCATCACCTTTGAAGACAGGTCGGAGCAGAGAGCCCCTCCCCAACAGAATGCTTCTGTAGTGGAAGGAGGGGGAGGAGGACTCTGGAGTCTGTGTCCTGGATTAACCCTGTGGGGTGCCTGCTTCCTCCTGCTCTCTACACAGATAGATGTGTCAGCAGTGACCCGTGCTGTTACTATAATCATGATATGTCTTTGGAACTGTGACTATACTAATACTGTACAGATCGGGCATGTAAATACTTTTTGTTCTCCTGTATTAGGGACACATCCTGATATGTAACACTTCCCTTTTTTGTTCGGAGATGGGGAGACTTGTAACAAGCAGGGGAATAGGAACACTTGCACCCCCTTGCTCTATTGCACACCACTTCCATTCTCTCACACTCTAGATCAGCCCCTCCTGAACAGCCCCTAGGCGGGCACCACGGGTGAACTCGAGAGCAAACCCCCCCCCCCCCCCCCCCCGAAAAGAAGTTACGTAGCCCGCCTGTGTGTGATGGGAGGGGAGAGGGAGCAGAAAGACAGACCCAAAAAGCACGCCCCTCAGTTAACTTACCAGGGGCACGACAGGGTGAAATCTAAAGAGACAACTCCTTTTTAATTTGAATACAGCAATTTTTTTTAAAGCACCCATGAAATTTATAGGTCCAAAAAACCCTTGTATTTTCCGAATACATTTCAGATACTGTTTTTTTCACTTTGGCGCGCCCTTTGCCGATAATCACTTGCAGTTTTAAAATTTTAATCCCCCATTTTGAAATCACCCCCCAGGTGAATTGATAGGTGCCAAAAATCTTTTATTATCGAAAAATTTCGTTACTGTTTTTTTACTTTTACCAGGCCACTTTGTTGATAGATCTACTTGCAGTTAAATTTGAATACGCAATTTTTAGTCACCAAGGTGAATTGAAGGGGCCAAAAATACCTTTTAAATCCGAAAAAATTTAGATACTGTTTTGTCATTTCCGCAGGGGGAGCTTTGTTGATAGATCTACTTTTCATTAAATTTTAATCCACAATTTGTAGTCACACCGGGGAAATTTATAGGTCCCAAAAAACCTTTATTACCCAAAACATTAGATACGTGTTTTTTCCTTGGGCACCCTTTTTTGATAATCACTTTGCAGTTAAATTTGAATACAGCAATTTTTTAGTCACCACGGTGAATTGATAGGTGCCAAAAAAACCCTGTATTATCCGAATACATTTCAGATAGTGTTTTTTCCTTTGGCGCAGGCCGATTTGTTGATAATCTACTTTGCAGTTAAATTTAAACCAAAATTTTGTAGTCACCACAGGTAATTGAAGGTGTCAAAATACTTTTTTATTAATACTTTTTCAGATACGTTTTTTTTTCATTTTGGCGCAGGCCGCTTTTTTATAGTTTACTTTGCAGTTAAATTGAATCCAGCAATTTGTAGTCCCCACAGGTGAATTATGGGTCCCAAAAAATCCTTTTTACCGAATACTTTTAAATACGTTTTTTTCACTTTGGCGCGGCCAGCTTTGTTGAAAGATATACTTTGCAGTTAATTTGAATCAGCAATTTTGTTTTGATTTGAGGGTTTTGGGAATAGCTGTATTTTCCGTCTTTTAATAAGGACTTTCCAAAATTTTCCCATACCTTCTCAACTTTTTATATTTCTGAACAGGAGCGAAATTCAGGGGTAAGCGAGCAAAGAGGGGGGTGGGACATGGAGGTAGATACGGGAGAAGGGTGCTCCTTCCAGTGTGGCGAAAACACGCATGCCAGCCGATCTCATTGCCCCGCGGGGCCTGTCAAGCGGGTCAGGGGCCCTGTGAATTCAGTAAGAACACGTCGCCATCGTCCTTCAGGGTTAATGCAACCTCACCCACAGTTCCCTCCTTGTCCTCCCTCAGGGCCACAAATGTCGCATCAGCACACCACATCCGTCCAACATGAAGCCCCCCAAATGTCAACTCGTGTACCCCCACTGTGGATAACCCTTTTTTTAAGACCTTTTGATGCCCAAAATGGGGTTTGGGGTCAGAAGGCATTTTAAAAGATCAAGGGGCCCAAGGGTGATTTTCCCGCTCTGACCCCCATTTACTGATCCATCCGGGGAGAATGGGAAGCCGGTCAACGGAAAAAATCCCGGGCGGTCGGAAACCCCTTTGCGTGCCTTTGCTTGTAGCCCGCGCTCCTTCAGAATGTCCGCCCAAAGTCACCTGGTTAGATGATGATGAGACATTGGGGATCCAACATGTCTTTTCAGAAATTTGCTTGCAGGCTTCATCACTGGATGAGGAGGAAGACGATGGTATTAGTTCAGGGGGTCGCAGATGTTGCTGAATGATTCCGCCAGCCACGGTCAGCGAAAACCCCCGCTCCCGCTTATCGCCGTCAAAAAGGCCCAGGCCCTCTAACCCTGGGCCTTCTTTGACCAAGCCTCATTCACCCAGTGATTCAATGCCGCCAACCCCCCGTAAATGCATAAGTAAGCAAGAACCTTAGGTGGTTAACCACCATAACATTTAGTAAAACATGCAGCGAATGCATGATTGAAAGGGGCAACATTTGGGTAAAAAAAAGGCCAGACTGCCCCGGGCCCCCAACCCACTGTCACACCCCGTCCCCGCCTCCCCTCCACCTCCGCCACCACCAAACGTTCCTCAGCTGCCCATGTTTCAGAGTAAAGTCAGGGATCAGCCCCCCGTTCAGCCTCACCGTCGCCCGAGTACCCCCAACCACCAGAGACCCATCCTACCCCTTCTCCTTCCGCCAGTTTAACGACCTGCACACCGTACGCGGCCATTAAGCCCACCCTTTCTGTTTTCCGGGTTTGGGACAGAAAAAAAAATTTTAACCAAACCACCCCAAAAGCCAAAAAGCCTGAATTCGGCATTGCCAGTTTTTTGGGCCTTGGAAATTTTTCCTTTCCCGTCGGGTTGGGACACGATGGGTTCCCCCACGCAGGGCCCTTCCTGCCCCCAAAACCAGATCCGACAGGCTTTCTTTGCCAAAAAGCCGCCCTCCCTGGCCAGCCACGTTTTCATCAAAATTTCAAGGTGTTTCGGCATCTGTGGCGGGAAAAATTTCCCCCCCCCCCCCCCCCCCCCAATTAACCCCCACACAGGACTATAACACGGCCCAAAGGGCCCGCTATTTTCTGTACCTCACGGGGTGAGTGGGGGATGTCCTGGGGGATTTTGGGTCAGGTCGCGCACCCCTTTTCAAAACCGCGGGAGGGTGCGGGGTTCTTTACCCAAGGCTTGGGTTTTGGCACAGTGCCAAGGAAAAAACCAGGCCGGTTAAAAATTAATCGTTTTGGGAACCCCGGCCACACACGGTCGGGAGCTGTGGACGGCTCTCCGCAACGAGACCGAGCGCTGGCGGGGGTGCCAAACCTTTTTTCCAGGCAAGGGGGGTGTGCGATAAGGGGCAAATCGCTGGCCCCCCTTAAGATCGTAGAGGGAGCACACCCCTTGCCTAGCACATTCATAACCTTTCGCCCAAAATTTTTCTAAAGCTACCGGGGGTTGGGGACAGCCGTGGGGAAGGCTCGAAGTCTAAGTTCGCACTTCCGCCGTTGCACCGCTTCGCCCCGCCTGGCTCTTTGCACGCACTCGGCCTCCCCATCAACCGCTCTTGTTGACGTCAACACGTAATTCCCCCTCCACATCCCCAACGTTTGTGGCAGCAGCGCAATGCCATTACCATTAGAATGAACAGGGCCTGAAAAAGCACGGTGAGACCTCGGGGTGTTGACCACCGAGAGGGGGACCCAGTGAAAACTCTGCACCATCCTTGCATTTTTAAAAGAACCCCCAAAATGGTCAGTCCCGGACAATGCCTTGTCAATGACTTTGGGGTAAACTTATTCGGGAACGATCGTTGGAACTCTGAAAAAACAGGCCCCGCCCGAGGAGGAGGGACGGACACAGATGGGGACGGACCTTTTTTCCCCGTCAAAACCCCAAGGCCCACATTTTACAATTTAATGGTCTTCATTAGGCGTGGTTCGGGGGTCCAGACTAGTGCAAGGTGGCGCATCAGCCCCGGGAGCATCACCCGGGCAAAGTCGGGGCTGTGTTAAAGCTGTCCCCAGAGGCAGCGGGGGAGGAGGAGGAGGGGGTATTCCTAAAAACCCGACGTTACCGGTCCCCCCCTTGGAAAGGGGTTGGGGGAAATTTTGGAGGGGAGGGGAGGAAGATGAGGAAGATCTTTTTTGCTAGTCCCCCTCGCCCCAAAGGGGCTTGGGAATCAAGGCCCCATCTCTCACTTAGTGCTTGGAGTCCATTTCCTCCCAAAATATCCCCGCATTAAGGGCCCTCAAAATGAACAAAATTTCTGGGGGGCCCCCCTCCTGGGTCCCTGGTACAAAACAAAACTCAGCACTTTCCTTTCCCCCCACCCAAATAAGATAAAAAAAGCAGAAATGGAGACCTTGCGATTTATCAACTGAGACACTTTCGTTGCTTCACTTCCCCAAAAAACACGGGAACAACACCGAGTGACAGCAGTAGAGTCCAAGCAGCGTAGCGGCAGCAAGGCAAGGTGGGAGAACCCAATTTGACCTACAATCTTTTTTTTTCCCCCTCACCAACGCATCAATGCAGGGGACACATCCCAAAACACAGAGACCCCGCTTAAAATCATGGTCCGAAAACTGTTCAAACCCCATGTTTTTGTATGGTTGGGCCCAAAGATTTGGGGATCCCAAATGGACGAAGGCCCAGCTGGCTCGTCACGCCATAGAGGGGTTGTCCTGCACACACCACGTCATATCTGAGCGGCCCCTTTACACCGTGGGGGAAATCATTTTCAGACAAACCATCCGCCCTTCCCCAATAATGGGACGTTTTGCTTTCATCAAGATAATCAGCAGGATCCGATGATGTTGTTGCCCCCCAATTGCCGAGGTCACCGATTAGTTTCCCCGGGCTATTACATTCTCTTCAAAACAGAAAAGGCTCTGAAAACTTTTTTTAAAATGATCATTTTTTAGTGGCTGAGAACATATTTAATTTGTTGGGTAGTAGCTGAGATACAGAAATAATCATGGTTTTTGGGAAAAGAAATGTGGCTTTTTGGGTTTCTCCCTCACAATTTTTAATAGTGGCTGAGAACATATTTATAATTTTTGGGGTCATTAGCTGTGAGATACAGCAATAATCATGGTCCTTTGGGAAAAGAAAAAGTGGCTTCTAATGGCATTTCTCCCCCACAATTTAACATGGCTAGAAGTCATTTTTTTTAATTTTTGGCATGCGCTTTTAAATGCGCAATACTACAGGTCCTTTTATAAAAAATTTTTTTTTTCTAAAGACATTTTTTCTTCACAATTGTCCAAAGTGGCCTCAAATCAGCTTTTAATTTTTTGGGGCATTTTTTCTTTGAAATGCAGCTAAACTAAGGGCCATTATAAAAAAAATGTTGTTTCAACAGACATTTGTTCTTCACAATTTCCAAAATGGCTCAAGGGGGCAAGCTTGAATTTTTTGGGGGAAATTTTCTTTTTAATGCAGCTATACTACAGGCCCCTTATAAAAAAAAAAAAGTTTTTTCAACAAATTTGTTCTCAGAATTGTCCCAAAGTGGCTCAAGGGTCATGCTTTTAATTTTGGGGCATTTTTTCTTTGAAATGCAGCTATACTACAGGGCCCTTAAAAAAAAAAAATTGTTTTTTAACAACATTTGTTTTACATTTCAAGGTGGGTCAAGGGTGATGGTGCTGTCAGAAACAGAAAGTAGGACACGTTAAGGACACAATTGCAAAAAGACTTTTTTTTGCAAGTCTTTTAAAATAGCTTTCAATCCCTTTATTGAGACAACCCATTTAATACAATTAAAAAAAAAGAAACAAAATAGGGGGATTCCCCTATTTTAAAAATTTTTTTTTTTAAATTTTTTAAAATACTAAAAAAATTGCATGTACAAAATACTGTAAAAAAAAAATTTCCCAGAAATTTACAAGGGGAGGGACAGGAAAACTTGCCAATGTAGGTTATTAGAGGACAGGAGTAGGAGCACGGACAGAGAACAAGACAGGACAATTTCCTCCACACGTTGATAAAATAAGAAAAAAAATGCAAGAAAAAGGGCACCCCGGGTGGAACAGACGTTAACCACCCTATTTCCCAAAGGGAAACTCAATTTTGGGCCGCATCTACGGGGGGCAAGCCCTCCCTACCCATTGAAACTAAAGGGGGTTAAAACTCCTTTTCCCCCGGGACTTTTGAATCTGGGGTTCAGAAGGTTTTAAAGGGGCATTCGCGGTACAGGGCAATATGAAAGTCCATGAAACTAAAAAGGTGGTTGAAAGACTCCTTTTCCCGGCCCTTTTTAACTGGGGGGGCAGCAGTTTGGGGCCATGCTGGGCCCAGGACAGGTTAAGTCAATGTCCCCTGAAACTAAAAAGGTGGTTTTAAAGCCCCTTTTCCCCCCACTTTTTTAATCTGTGGGTCAACAGGTTTAATGGTCATTCTGCGGTACAGGGGAATAATCAATTTCCCGTTCAACTAAAATGGTGTTTAAAGACCCCCTTTTCCGGGACTTTTTAATCTGGGTCATCAGGTTTGGGGTATGCTTGCCAGGAATATAGTCAAGTCCAGTTCAAAAAAAAAAAAAAAAAAAAAAAAAAAAATTGGGGTAGCATTTGGGGGTCTGTGCTTCCAGACAGGAATTCAATTTTCCCTTCAAGTAAGATGATGGTTCAAATCATACGCCTTCTGGGACTTTTTTAAATTTTTTTGGGGGGATGCAGGTTAAGGGGTTTTGCTGTGGTTTAAGACAGGGGTATGAATTTTGTTTTTTTTTTTTCTGTGGCTTTTTTTAACCTAAGTGTGTTGCCTAAGATTAGCCAATCCATTTGATTTTTGGATGTTTAATTTTAGTTTCCAGCCCTGTTTGGGTGTAAGAATGAAGGTGTTGTTGCTCTCCCATAGACTTTAATGGTCATCACTCATAATCGACTGCTCACTATCGACTATCTTGTCGATAATGGTCGACTATCGACCATCGACCGATGTCGATGGTCAACGTAATCGCTCAACACTAATGGTGTGTGCTTAGGTTTTCACACATGGCACTTTTTTCACTTTGGCTTCATTTTGTTTAGTCACTGCCTGGTGAAATCTATTGTGTTGTTGCCATCTGAGGTTGTATGCACCTAATTTTAAAACTTTATAAGAACCTCATTTATTTGTTAATTATGCCCTCATGCATAAAACTTTAGCATTCGAAAGAGGGTTTACATTTTTTCTCATAACTGTATTTTTCACAAAATCAGAATGTTCACCTATTAAACAATTCATTGTTTTCTCATTTCTGTGATTTGTGAATTTTTTCCGAAGTAAAAATGTTTAGCGAACATCTTCACTAAATCCTAGTATAGAGATTAGATAGGTATAGTTACACAATTATTTTCTTAACTACTCAGTAAATTAAACTTAACTGTTTCATTTATAAGATATGTACAAAAGCGGGATTGTCCGAATTTATACAAACCATATTTATAAGAGCAGCCTATGAGATAAAAACACAAAGAATACCTATACTTACCTCATTTATTCACTAGCGATTCAGGGTCAAAATCTCTGGCAGTAGTGGTGCTTGTTTACTAATCTAGTCACTCGCTGGGCTCAGTAGTAACGTGCCATACCATCAGAATTATGGTGGCAATCACTGATAGGTTAGGTCAATATTAGAAAATGTGAGTGCTAGACCATAAATACCAGCAGCAGTCAGATGATGGCTCCTTTTGTTATTTTATTCTACTGGTTACTCTGGTAACTTTTTTTTTTAAAGTTGGACAACCCCTTAATTTTAACAATTATGAGTTACAAATATAGACTTTAAAATATGTATTAAAGTAATAGTTATTTCTGTAAATCTTTAACTCAATTCCTACTCATTATTACTATTATATAAATACAATGGCATTCTCAAACCAAGGTGATTATTTTTCTCCCATACTTAGCATAATTAGTGGAACTCATTTGAGTGTTAATAATGCTATTGTTTTACCTCCAAATTTATTCCTAACTAGGTACTGTGAGATGTGAATAGAACACTGATTAACATTAACTAAGTTGCTAATGCTTAGCAAAGATTGCAGTAGCTATTCATGTGCTTGAACATATTTTAAGGTTTGGTGCAAAACATCACTTGGTCATTTTCATCAGGTAGCAACTCCGTATATGTATTTTATTCCATTTGATATACTGTAAAAATTAGAGAAAATTGTATTTTTTTAAATACTACTTAAGAAAATTAATACATGTTAATATAAGATATTATAATACATACATTTGCATATTATAATTATTATTTTTATAGTTTAATAAAAGTTAAAGAGAACCTACCATTTTGTCTTGTGCTAAGCTGCACACTTATTAGAGAGATACCATCCCTACTGATAATATTTGTCCCCTCATGAACCCTATTTTGATATTATGAGAGTGGGAAATTTGTTGTGTCAGTAGCTATTTGAATTGGATATTGCTGTTACGTGAGATTCTACCTTAATATTTGGCCTAAGAGACAGTAAAGACTTCTAGGGTTAGTTGTAACGTCAGTGGGGCCACCCTTCTTGGGGCAATGACTCAGCAGGTAGGCAGGGAAACACTAGGGATATTGTAAGGAACAGGATTTATACTGCCATCTCATTTTATTTAACTCCTCGCCAACACTGTTGTCCTTCAAATGTGAAATATTAGAATCAAGATGGTCTTCAACAAAGTCAAAGAGATGTAAGTCAATACTTTTGTACATCTATTTTTTTGTCTGTTTTCCCTGGTTGAAATAATACTTTGCGTGATAGTGTTACAGTTTTAGTCATCTTTTCAATTTTAAAAAATGGGAAATAAAAATTATATTTTTTGTAAACACTGTGGGCGAGCGCTCGAACGTGAAAGCTGCGCCTCATGTATGTCGGCACCCGAAGTGGGCTCATACAAGCGGTGTAAAGTCCACCGTGCCTCGCCAGTGTGTGAGGCGCAGTGTGGGACTGCGCCTAAAATTTGCTGACCGAGGAGGAGCGCTCATGCATGCGGTGAAAAGTTCCCTGTGCCTCGCCAGTGTGTGAGGCGCAGTGTGGGACTTAGGCGCAGTGCGGGACTGCGCCTAAGATTCGTCGCCCGAGGAGGTGCACTCATACATGCGGTGAAAAGTTCCCTGCGCCTCGCCAGTGTGTGAGGCACAGTGCGGGACTTAGGCGCAGAAGGACTGCGCCTAACATGTATTCCGATTCGAGGCTGGAAATGAGATAGAAATCATTAAACATGTTAGTGAATAGCAAAAAAGAGTTGTCTTTCAAATGAATGAATGAATAAAGTGAAAAATCAAAGCTGTCTAAAAACGATTAACTGTAGTGAAAAAGTGGATCATTAAAAATTAAAGTGAAAATATAGAAGATCGCTCAGGAAATAAATCTCAGCTCTCAGCTCCTTGAGGCATGGAGTATGAATCAAAAAACTTGTTTTTATTAGGTGTAAGACAATATCTGAAAAAGAGCCCAAACCTTCTAAAAAAATAAATTAAAAAAATCACTAACAAAAAATCAATAACCGTGCAACATCAGGAATTGTGATATTGAAAACTTCCGGGAAATACAGTAATTCAAATTCTGTAAGCTCTTCTCATTGGTTGGCAAAAACCAACCAATCAGAATAGGAGCGACAGTGACCCATTATAAGCTTTGGAGTAGTATTGACCAATCAAATGAAAAAGACGGGACAGATCAAAATACAGTAAAAAAGGCAGAAAAAAGCTGATTGGTTGAGCTAGTGGGGGCTTGGCTATCCCGGCCGATCAGAGCGCGAGCTACTTTGTTCCATTTGTTCTTATCATTTGATCCCGAAATCAAATGATAAGACTCACGAAGTCGTACCAATCTCTATATAAAATGAACAATATTATGGGGGTAATGAAAATAAATAAATAAAAATGAACTCATTGAATTCATTATTATTTGTTTATTTTCGTTACCCCCATATTATTGTTCATTTTATATAAAGATCAGTACAACTTCATGAGTCTTATCATTTGATTTCGGGCATGTACAGTTTTATTATAGATTGCATTAGAAAACCCATAAGAGCGTCGCTCGCTCTCCCATTGGCTCAAATAATCGTGCCTCTTTTAACTTAGCCAATCACAAACAGAGCTTGCTCTGCATTTCTTTTCCTCATAGAACTCTATGAGATAAGTAGCTCACCCGCTGATTGGCTAAGCAGGACGAGCCCCTCTTCCCCCAACCAATCACAGTACTAGAATATTTCCCATAGACAGTAATAACTTTTAGGGCGCCCTTCTATCGCGCCCTTCTTGCTCCACTCAAAATAGATGCACTACATATGATTGGTGGATTCATATCTGCCGCCTGGTCTCAACCAATCAGCTCTTTTCTGCCTTTTTTACTATATTTTGATCTGTCACTCCTTTTCATTTGATTGGTCAATACTACTCCATAGATTATAATGGTTCACTGTCGCTCCTATTCTGATTGGTTGGTTTTTGCCAACCAATGAGAAGCGCTCACAGAATTTGAATTACTGTATTTCCTGGCAATTTACAATATCCAAATTCCTGATGTTGCGCTGGTCTCGGCGACAAACGCGTTGTTAGGGATTTGATTGATGTAGGTTTTTAGAAGGTTTTAGCTCTTTTTCAGAGAATATTTTACACCTAATCAAAAAGATTTTTTTAATCATATTCCATGCTGCACGGAGCTGAGAGCCGAGATTTCATTGCCCGATCTCTCCATAGACTACAATGGAACACAGTAGCTCGCGCTCTGATTGGCCTGGATAGCCAAGCCCCCACTAGCTCAACCAATCAGCTCTTTTCTGCCTTTTTTACTGTATTTTGAACTGTCCCGCCTTTTCATTTGATTGGTCAATACTATTCCATAGGTTATAATGGGTCACTGTCACTCCTATTCTCATTGGTTGTTTTTTGCCGACCAATGAGAAGCGCTCACAGAATTTGAATTACTGTATTTCCCGGCAATTTACAATATCCAAATTCCTGATGTTGCGCTGGTCTCGGCGACAATAAATAATAAAATGATTATATGTATACTCCTTTGGTACGCCATCAATATGTGATCTATACAGACCGACTTCAGAGTCTTTAACCTATGACACAGACACGTTGTATCTTTGAGCTGCAGTAAAAAGTCACCACAAGGTCAGGAGTGGTGCTGTATCTAGCGGAAGCTATATTTGCCTGTGTACTACTAAGTATACAAGCACTCGTTAGGGTATATCTAACCATACAATAGCAAGAATTATTATGGAGAATCATATCTTCCTTTAATTGAACCCAGGACTGATTACTCATATATGTTGTAAATCCTAATTATATTACTGTGAAACGTAAAAAGAGGTGTCTCACCCTTTAAGCATATGTGGACCATAACAAAATCAATATTAATAATTGCCTAACTGCTTCTAAGTAAGTTAACCAGCAATATGTCCATAAATGTAGAAGAAATTATTAAAGCCAGTTACCTTGTAGGTAACGAATAGAGACATGTATGGCCAGGTTTTTCACCCTTTTCTGGTGTAAAATGTTCCAAAGTGAGCCAGCTACAATGTCTAATGCATCAAACGAAGGTGTTAGGAGTATTGTTCGCAAGACTTGACATTTTTTTAATGTGCCTAACATGAGGGGGCGTTCTGGGGGTGTTTCGCACCACACTCATAATAATATACACATATTTGAATGTGGCTTGGCCAAACTAGGCGCATTACTACTTGGACAGGCAGACCTATTTTAATGTGGTCTGCCTGAGCCTGAGGAGTCAAAGTAGAGACAGATTTTTATATCCTTGTTACATGTTTGACGCGTTACTTATGCACCTAAGTTCCGTAACGCACAAAACAAACAGTCGAGATGTGATGAGCTTTAGACACAAAAAAACACTTTCATACATTCAGGCGCATTTGACACTCAAACATAGATGTGAAAATGCTCTTCGAAGTGGCTAGTTCCATACATGTCTCCCTAGGTGTTGGCTTTCCATGTAGGTACAATCTATTTGGCAGAAGAGCGGCCATTCTGGTGCATCGTGTGACAGGAAGTAGATATATGTTTGTATAAATTCCTTCTATACCTTGTTATGTTAATACTGTTAGTTTTTGTTAATCGTCACAGCCTGCAGAGTGACATCACACAGTAATTCTCTGGCCCACCAAACTGTTCCAGATCCAATGGGAAAAATCCAGAGTTCATGGACTATCCTGCTTCCCCAGGAAGTTTGCCACATATTCCCGGAATGTCCGTACTAGAACAGAGTAGAAACCCATCAGTTCCCTGTCCCTCTATTACTCTTGGAGATTGCTGGCTGTTTAGTTCTACACTGTACAAGACATCAGGAGCAGCTGGGGATTTCAATGTCATGATGTAGATGGCATGATGATGTCACCACAGCTTCCCACCTGCACTGGGTAGCAGGAAAAAGACCATGCTGTTCGGTCTAAATTTGATTTTATTATCTTAGGGTGTGTGAACACAAATGAGGCCCTGTGACTGTGTGAGTCAATTTTGCTTTGTGGTACAGAAGGAGGGTTATTAACATTGTGTGAGACAGTAAAGGGCATTGCTACAGTTTGGGTCTCTCTGGGTGGGAAATTTCTGCTTACACAAGAAGAAAAATGAGAGGATACTAAAAAAAAAAAAAATAAGGAGTCTAAGATATTTGACAAATTCTGTAGAAGCAGATTGTAGCTAGAAGTAAATCTCATGGTGGTCTGGGTCATATTGAGAAAAAGAAGGTGTTACGAATGGCGGCGCAGCCCGCAAGTTGGGCTGTGGGCATATTCGTAGCTCTGTACGTGCCCCGGGCCGGGGGCGCGTGGTGCCGCAGTCCGCTCCCTGGCGTGGCTTCTGCCATCGCTTGTGGGGGTCCAGTCGATCCACTACCTGCTCATCCATTACAGTAAGATCTGGCTTTGGATCCCGCCAAGGTGCCATTGCCCAGTGTGGCAGATCTTATGACCATTGTTGCCCAGTAGTCCCAGAAACTGGCGCAACAGGCGCAAAAACTGAACCAGTTGAACACCATGATGCAATAACTCATCGCTGCCCAACAGCAGCCTCCGCCACGTCCCGCGGTTGCTCAAGCTCTGGCGGTTCCCGTGGCTCCTGTGGGCCTCAAGCTCCGGCTGTCACTTCCAAGTTCGACCAGTTCCTGACCGAACGGTCAAAGGTGGCATTTGTGGTTAGTCTGGTCTCCAGGAAGGCCCTGGCATGGGCTACACCCCTCTGTGACAGGAGTGATCCTGTGACGGCAGACCTGCAGGCTTTCCTCAAGGAATTCCGCGATGTGTTCGAGGAACCTGCTCGTGCATCTTCTGCTGAGACCACGCTCCTGAACCTGCACCAAGGGGACTCCTCGGTGGGGGATTATGCCACCCAGTTCCGCATACTGGCATTGGAACTGACCTGGAATGAGGCCGCCTTATGCGCCACTTTCAAGAAAGGCCTCTCCAGTCGAGTGAAGGACGCTTTGGCTGCGAGGGATCTCCCGACTTCACTGTCCGAGTTGATCCATTTTGCCACGTGTATCGATGTGCACTTTGCTGAGAGGGAAGAGGAGCTCCGTCAGGAACGTGACTCCGTCCGGCCTCGTTGGCTTCCACGCCTGGCTCCACTGTTCTAGAGACCCCCGCTGCCACTCCCACAGTCCTCTGGCGAAGAACCCATGCAGGTCAACAGAGCTCACCTCTCTGAGCAAGAGCTGTCCCGACGTTGGGTAGAAAATTTGTGCCTGTACTGCGCCAGTCCTGGGCACTCCCGTAGGGACTGTTCGCTGTGCCCCAAATGGTCGGGAAACGTTCGCACCTAGGCTTCGTGGGAGAGGCCTCCATAGGTGCAAGTTCCTCCTCTCCACGCCTTACCACGCCAGTACGGGTCGTGACTGGCACGGGTCTCTCGTTCCAGGCCTCCGCTTTCTTGGACTCCGGCTCTGCTGGAAAATTTATTAACACCTCCATGATAACACAGTATTGCATCCCAGTAATCCGCCTGGGGAAGCCGCTGGTGATCTCCTCGGTCAACGGGGAGCTCCTGAGTGATTCCGTCCTTTAAGCAACAAAACCGATGTCTCTCCAAGTTTGGGCCCTGCATAAAGAGAGGATCGAGTTCTATGTGCTTCCCCGGTCTTCTTCTTCGGCGATTCTCTTGGGGCTGCCATGGCTGCAACGCCATGCCCCTACGCTTGACTAGAAGACTAGAAGACTGGAGAGGTCCTTCGTTGGGGACTGGACTGCATGAAACGTTGCCTGGTGACACCTCGCCTGGTGCTTCCCACCTCTTGCCTGGCCTACCCGCAGCATATCAGGACTTTGCTGACATATTTTTTGAAAAACAAGTGACCCTTCCTCCTCACCGGCCGTAAGACTGCCTGATTGACCTGCTGCCTGGTACCAGTCCTCCCAGGGGCAGGGTCAATCCTCTGTCCGTTCCGGAAACTCAGGCTATGTTGGCCTATATTCAAGAGAACCTCCAGAAAGGATTCATTCGCAAGTCCTCCTCTCCAGCTGGTGCAGGATTTTTCTTCGCGGAGAAGAAAAATGGCTCCCTGCGGTCTTGTATTGATTATCGGGGACTCATTAAAATCACAGTAAAAAAATGATATCCTTTGCCATTTATCACGGAACTATTTGACCAGCTTCGCAGTGCGAAGATCTTCTCTAAGCTGGACCTGCGGGGGGGGCTATAACCTTATTCGCATCTGAGAGGGGGATGAGTGGAAGACAGCCTTTAATACACGGGATGGGCACTTTGAATACCTGGTCATGCCCTTTGGGCTGTTTAATGCCCCAGCAGTGTTCCAGGAGTTCGCGAACGACATATTCAGGGACCTCCTCTACACCTGTGTTGTGGTTTACCTGAACGATATCTTGGTGTTCTCTGCCAATTTGGAGATTCATTGCGTCCATGTTCGCCAGGTGATGAGACGACTACAAGCTAACCACCTTTTTAACTAGTTTTAGAAGTGCCTTTTCCACCAGACCAGCCTTCCGTTCCTTGGTTACATCATCTCGGACTGAGGGTTGCAGATGGATTCTGCAAAGCTGTCTGCCATTCTGGGTGGTCACGGACCGGTTTTTGAAAATGGCACATTTTGTCCCTTTGCCAGGTTTACCATCTGCTCCTCACCTGGCCAGCCTGTTTTTCCTATGTATCTTCCATCTGCATAGACTCCCCCAGAATATTGTTACGGATAGGGGGGTCCAGTTTGTTTCTAGGTTCTGATGGGCCCTCTTCTCTCAGTTGCAGGTGAACCTGGACTTCTCCTCAGCCTACCACCCACAGACAAATGGCCAAGTGGAAAGAGTCAACCAGGTCCTGGGTTAATATTTGCGCCACTTTGTCTCATCCCGACAGGATGACTTGGCCAACTTACTTCCTTGGGCGCAGTTTTCATATAATTCCCTGGATTCCGAGTCCACTGACACTTCTCCCTTCTTCATTGTACATGTCCAGCATCCCCACCCTCCGCTCCCGTTGTCTTCTCCATCAGAGGTTCCTGCGGCTGATGCTTTGGTCCGGGATATGCTGACCATTTGGAACCAGACGTGCCAGTCTCTGCATCAAGCTTCTGCATGCATGAAGTCCCTAGCGGACAAAAAAAAGGGAAGGGCCCTTTCCCCGACTTCTTCCCTGGGAAAAATGTGGCTACGGCCAATTATTCGGTCAGGTCCCTATTACAAGTTGGCCCCTTTTTAAATTGGGAAAGTAACCAAACACATTAACCCGTTCCTATAAATCCGCCCGGGGCCACATGTGTTTCCCGAACCCCTTTCCTTTTCCCCTTTCTAAAACCTGGGGCCCAAACGCTTTTCCTGGAAGATTGCCCCTCCGCCCTCCGTTTCTAATCCACCAACTTTTTCCTGAAAAGGAGATCCGGCGTAAAAAAACATCAGGGGGAAAATGGCACTTGCTTAAACTGGGAGGTTTGGGGCCGAGGGAGGTCATGGGAGTCGGAGGATAACATCTTGGACCGTGAGTTGGTGCAAAAGTTCCTCTGGGCCAGAAAGAAGGGGAGGCCAAAGGGGGGAGTGGTACTGTTACAAATGGCACTGCAGCCCGCAAGTTGGGCTGCGATTGCATTTGTAGCTCTGTATGTACCCCAGAGCCGGGAGCGAGTTTTGCCACAGTCCACGTATCGGCCTGCGGGCGCACTCGTTCCCTGAGTGGCACATACCCCCACCGCGCCCCGTCCCCCAGATCCTCCTGCCGACGGAGCCCGACGGCCCTTCAAAATTTAAAGGGCAGGCACACGCCGGCTCGTTCAGATTTAAAAGGCCAGCCAGTAATTGGTGATTGCCAGCCGCTGAAACCCATTCAGGGGCCCCCTCCAATGTGACCTTGCCCGGGTTTTAGTGCCCCGTTTTATAAAAAGCATTCTTTGAGTCTCGTCTATACCCTGTGTACCGAACCTCTTGCCTCCGTCCCTCGACCACGAACCATTGCCGCCTGTTCTGACCTTACCACCTGTCCCCGACTATGACCTAGCCTAACGATTCTGTACCATGCTACACCTCGGCTGCCACCGCAAGCAAGTCATGTCAGGGGTAGCGACCTGGTAGACTCCCGCCGCAGCAAGTCCATCCAGGACCTATTTAGATTCCACTCCCTGGCGTGGCTTATTCCATCGCTTGCGGTGGTCCAGTGGATCAACTACCTGCTCATCCGTTACAGAAGTAAAGTAAATTACTTCAAACAGACATCACTTGTAAATCACTGGTTGTTACTGCACTATAATCAATTAAATAATATTCAGGGTACCTGTTTAAACTTATATTTACCAATATATGGTCACTGTTTGGTGGTAATATTGGTCTTAGTGTAATAAGTATTATTATTATTACACATTAAACATAGATGAATACAGTCTATGTCAAGAAGAATCACTGAACAGCAAATATAGACTAAAACACACAGTAACTTTTAATTTGCAAATATCTTAAAATAATTATCCCAAAAAATGAACATAGATCTTCTAAATATTTCAACCTATAGTGTCAAAAGGATACAAGGAACAAAAAAGACTCATGGGCCCAGGTGAAAACATCAGCTTGGGGCCTCCCTACTCCCAGACTTGGTCTGTGGACCAACAACAGGTTCGCTACTTGGCGTAGTGGATGTCTGCAGTCTAGTGCGCTGCATAAAATTATTTCTATTAAAAGGAATTGTTCAATAGAATAAAATTAATTTCAAATGGGGCCATAAAAAACAAGTTATTCAGCCAAAGCATCTGTTCCCTCTTGCCCACCTCCCTCTCAAAACAATGTTGTGGGGTGAACAGGAAAAAAATGCAATTGTGCCTTCTGTTTTATGGGTTTAGTTTTTGTTGGAGTTTGTGTTGAACAGTTTAGTTGACATATCTGTATTCTGTGGGTGTCAGTACAAGGGCCACATTATCACCTCTATATAGTGACTGATACCATCATACTGTTAATGACCAAATCAGTGTACCAAGGCCAATAATTCCAATAACAACAATATACAAAGACCAAATAACACCACAACATCATGACCACATATCACCACCATAAACGGGTTGAATAATACCATTGTACTGTTACTGAATATAAACCATAACACTAAGACCACTATTGCCACCATATAGTGACCATATAGGACTAGATAGCAGTTGTATAATTGAGGGTAGGGTCCTCTCTCCATCTGTCGTGCCAATTGTCATTGTTCACTTATCTTTGTACTCGTTTGACTTATGTAATGTATGTAACCCCCTCGACTGTACAGCGCCCTGGAATCAATGGCGCTTTATAATAAATAATACTAATAATAATAATATAATAATAATAATAATAATAATTACAGGGCAGTTACATTTAGTGACTCACAGGTGAGGTCTAATCTGATGAATCATTCTCTTTCCATTTTCTTTCTCCATCAGGTCAAGACCACCATGATGACTTCTCCCAGCCATGAATCCCTACACAGTTTACCACACAAACATGTTAGACTCCAAACAGTAAAAGTTCCCTATTAGATTATTAGGCCCCCATTTGTGCAACCAGTAGGTAGGAACACACTCCATACAGCAGACAGCCATTCCAAAAAATAGTCAGATTAGTAGGCAGATTTTTCCTATCAAGTAAGTAAAGTACCCCTTCAGTTTAAGGCCCCTCTAATAGGTATGTAAGTAGATAGAGCCCCCTATTTTAGGTAGGTAGATGCCTCCTCTAGTAGGTAGGTAGATAGTGCCCTTCATGGTAGGTGGGCAGGTAGATAGGGCCCCTTCTAGTAGGTACACAGGTAGGTAGGATCCCTTCTGGTAGGCAGGCAGGTAGATAGGGCTCCTTCTGGTAGGTAAGCAGGTAGATAGGCCCCTTCTAGTAGGTAAGCAGCTGGGTAGGGCCAGTTATAGCAGGTAGGCGGGTATATAGAGCCAGTTACAGTAGGTAGGCAGGTATATAGGTCCAGTTATAGCAGGTAGGCAGGTATATGGGGCCAGATAGAGCAGGTAGGGTTGTATATAAAACCACTTATAGCAGGTAGAGTAGCATGCAGGGCCAGTTAATGCAGATAGGCGGGTATATAGGGCAAGTTATAGCAGGAATGCAGGTATATAGGGCCAGTTATGAAAGGTAGGCAGATATATAGGGCCAGTTATGCTTCTTTACAGGTTTCCATGTATTGTATAGCCCTTTTAGCAGTTGGTGTGCCACTGGTATTGGAATATATATATATATATATATATATATATATATATATATATATATATATATATATATATATATATATATATATATATATATATATATATACATATATATATATATATATATGCCGCAACCAAGCCAGTGGCACCCAGGTTCACATTGTGTTTTTCAGAAATGTTTTTTTGTGCAGAACTATACGTTGTATTTGGCATATATTGCTTTTCATTTATAGAGGGAGGAATGGATGCCTCCATTTTGGTCTCTTGCACCCCACCCACTTCCACAGGTTGTTATATCAGTGCAGTATGCTTGCAAGGTTGGTGTTTTTTTATTTTTCTCTCTGGATTATGGAGGTCTGTTGACCCAATGAGAAGTCTGAATTTGACTCTAGTGAGAGGTAAAGATAGAGTAGGACCACCCGCCTTGAGATCCCGTTGTAAGCCGGGGGTGGCATAAGCATTTTTTTTATCAAAACATGTGAACTAAGAATCTCAAAGTTTTTTTTCCTGTATTATAGATAGCATAAATGCTTCTTTAGAGGTTTCCATGTATTGTATAGCCCTTTTTGCAGTGGTGTGCCATGGGTATTGGAATGCGTGTGTATATATATACGCCGCAACCCTGCCAGTGGCACCTAGGTTGACATTGTGTTTTTCAGAAATGTTTTTTGTGCAAAACTATAGGCATATATTGCTTTTCATTTATAGAGGGAGGAACGGATGCCTTTATGTTGGTCTCTTGCACCCCGCCCACCTCCACAGGCTTTTATATCAGTGAAGTATGCTTGAAAGGTTGGTGTTTTTTTAATTTTTCTCTCTGGATTATGGAGGTTTGTTGACCCAATGAGAAGTCTGAATTTGACTCTAGTGAGAGGTAAAGATAGAGTAGGACCACCCGCCTTGAGATCCCGTTGTAAACCGGGGTTGGCATAAGCATTTTTTGATCAAAACATGTGAACTAAGAATCTCAAAGTTTTTTTCTAGTACAAACAGTGGCACAATGATATCCTTGGCTCGCTTCGCTGCCTTCGGTGGGCTAAGTGTCCGGTATCAGTGTATACTGGCTAGTGTATACCAGCAGCTTTTCCTTAACCGCTGCCTGTACCACTGTGAGTGCTGTATCGCTGGGTCACATACAGCACCCCCCGGCTCAGAGGTCCAGTCGCAACTGCGACGCTGTGACCCCTGTTGCTATGCCATTGGCTTTATGAATGAGTGGCACAAATCCTAAGTGTCCACCACAGTTTGAAATGGGTATTCATCCAAAATGGAGCATGAAGGTGACTGCAGTATAATAAAACTGGGCATAGAAGGGTACAAAAGGAGAGACATTACATCCTAATGCCTAATTGGAAACACAGAAAAAATACTGCCTAATGTGTCTCTTTTACCTCTTGCTAAAAACTAGAAACTATGTCTCTATGCTCTTAATCCGTCCTCCATCTTCCAGCTCTTAGTGGCAATCACTTTTTAGGAATCCCTATCTGTATCTCAGCCCTGTCACTGTGCTTTGTGTCTGTTGCTCAATATTTTTTCGCTGCCATAGAACAATCCCTTTAATTGTTCATACTCTTTAACTGGTAAACTCTTTGCCTGACTTTACTTCACATGAAGGATGAGCAATCTTTGAAAATAGTGTTCATATTAACTAGAGCTGCTCCCAGCTTATTTCAAGTAAGCTGGGGAAACTAGCAGTGACATGAATAAATGGACTATTTCTCTGTTTCTGGTGTTAAATGTGCCAAAAGAGAGTGGTCCGTCTTTTGTCCCAATGTATGAACAGTTGTATGGGCAAGTTTGGTGCACTGTGCACCTGCCCCAACACACACCACATTTGTACTATTAGACACGTTTATGAAGGTGGCCCAGCAAAACTAGGTGCATTACTGCTGGAACAGGCAGACCTATTTCAATGCGGTCTGCCTGAACCAGGGTAGTCATAGTGGAACTAGATTTGCCAGGAGGACAAAAAATAATTATTATTTTTCAACTTTTATCACTAAAATAATATAAAATTATTATGATAATTATCAAACTATATAAAATTAAATATAAAATAAATATAAAATTATGTAATATAAAATTAGTATTAAAATATAGAATATCCCAAAAAATTTAAAAATCTCCTATAAAATTTAGTTAAAGTTATATAATCTAAAATTTATCATAAATTAAATAATATAAATAAAACAATACAGCATCTACCATAAATCCTATTCTCAATTGGGTATTTACAGAGTTATCGTAGTATTATCAGTGATTGCAAACATATCGCAGCAGGCTAGAATTAAAAGAAAATCCATTAGAATAGCATGTCAGTGAATATAAACTATGATAGTGATCTTGCATGGTGCACCACAAATATCAGCAAGACCTGTGGTTTGGCAGCTATTGCTGTATGTAGAATAAAGGCTGAGAGCAGCAAAATTATATTTCAACACTAATCACCATCTGATTAAAATTTGTTTCATTTAATGTAGTAAAAAATCAGAACAAAATTTTATTATTAACATAATACATTTTACATTAAAAAGCAACTCACTGAACTGCTTTAAACTCCTTAGAGAAGAACAAAAGCTCATAAATTTCAATCATGCTATTAAATGTTTCTCTTTCTATTACATCACAATGCTCTCCCTGTGTTAATCTCAATTTGTGGTTAGAATGTTGCAAAGGATAAGTAGCTATTACTGTCAATCACAGTTAAGAACTGTAGCATTTGTATTATGTTACTTCTCTTCTCTTTAACGTTTAAAGCAGTTCATTGAGGTGATTTTTTAATGTAAAATTTAATATGTTAATATAATTTTGTTCCGATTTCTTTGTTTTTATTTTTTAATACATTAAATGAAAGAAATGTTATTCAGATGGTGATCAATGTTGAATTTTAAAATTGCTGCTCTCAGCTTTTATTCTACATACAGCAATAGCCGGTACACCACAGGTCTTGATGAGTCTTGTGGTGCACCAAGCAAAATAACTACCATAGCTTCTATTTTAATGACTTTTATTTCTAGCCTGCTGTGATATGTTTGTAATCACTGATAATACCATATTAACGGAATTTATGGTAGATGCTGTACTGGTTTTCTAATTTTATGATATCTAAATTATTATTAATTATAGAATTTATAATACAATATTAATTTTAGATTTTTTAATTGTAAATACATTTTATATTATTTGATTTCATCAATAATTTGATATTATATAATTAAATGTTAATGTTATATTTTTGGGAAATTATTTAATATACAGTTGTGGTCAAAAGTTTACATACCCCGGACGAATTTTTGCTTTCTTGGCCTTTTTTTCAGAGAATATGAAGGTTAAAAAAAAAATTTTATTTTTTAAAATCAAAATTAGTTTTTTGGGGATTTTGGCAACACTGTTTTTCTTTTTAAGAAATCAAATTAAATTTTAAAACCCAAAAACCAAAACACCAAAATGAATTAAAATCAAAAGTTACAATAAAAACTTAAATTAGGTTTTTAACTTTAAAAACCCCGAATGTTCAGACGCGATTAGAAATTTTAAAAAGGGAACATTTTCCCCCAATTTACCTTTTTTATCAAAAAAAAAAAAGGTTAGGGACTTTTTCTGCCCCCGGGTTTTAAAATTTCGGCAAGGTTTTTAAACGAAATTTTTTCCAAAACCCATGGAAATTAAAGGTAAAAAAATCCTTTTTAAATTTTTACAAAAAATAAATTACGGTTTTTTTCCTTTTTTTTTGTTTTGGGTCCGGGGCCCAGAAAATTTCATTACGAAAGGAAATTGTAATTTAAAACAAAATTCAATTCCCCAAGGTGTTTTGGGGAAAGGTTGGAAAAAATACTTTTTTTTTTAAAATTTTCAAAAACCCAAACTTTTCCTTTTTTACCTTTTCCCCGCACTTTAAAATTGGACCGCTTTGGGTTAAAATTTTAAAAACAGAATTCTATTTCCCCAACGGGGAAAAAAATCAAAAATTACCTTTTTTTCCTTAAAAAAATTTAGTGTTTTTGATTTTGAACCCCCATTTTATTGAAGAGCTTAGAAAATTTTAAAAACAGAATTCCATTAAATTCACCCCGGGGGGCAAAGGGGGGAATTTGGGGGGGCCCCCAAAAAAAGCCTTTATTATAAAAAACAAAAGTTCCCCGGACTTTTGGAAGACTTTTAGGGGCCCAATTTTTAAAATTTTAAAAACAGTTTCTTTTTTTTCCCCGGTAATTTGGGCAAAAAACCTTTTTTAAAAAAACAAACCAAAACTGAAATTTTCGGGCCCCCCTTTGTTATTAAAACCCACCACAAATTAAATCAAAATAAAACCATTTCCCCAGGTAAAAAAGGTTAAAAAATTTCCCCTTTTTTAACCTTTTCCCTTTTTTTGGATTTTCCCCCCGCCCTTTTAAATTTTAAAACAAAACCAGAAATTCTTTATTCACACGGGTTTGTTTGGGGTTTGAAAAAAAATCCCGGGTTTTTTATATAAAAATAACTTTTAAACGGTTTTTTGACTTTTGCCCCCACCCAGCACTTTCTTTGGGGGAAGGGCCAGCAATTAGAAAATTTCTTAAAAAACAGAAATTTTTTATATTCCCCACAGGGGGAATTAAAAAGGTGCAAAAAACAAAACCCCAAAACCCCCCCCAAACTTTTTTTTGGGACGCCCAGTCCAAATTTTTTGAAAGACACCGCATTTAAAAATTTGAATCCACAATTTTGTTTGATTAAAAGGGTTTTTGAAATAGCGTGATTTGCCGCCCTTTTAAAAAAGACTTTTCCCAAAAACTTTTCCTTTACCTTCTAAAATTTTTTAAAAAATTTGGAACATGGAGGGAAATGCAGGGGGGAAAGGGCGAGAAAAAGGGGGGGGGAAGCACTTTGGAGGAAAGGGGGAAGGGAGAAAAGGGAAAAGGGCTCCTTCCAGTGCTGGCGAAAACACGCACCCCCGCGGTTTCGCCCATTTGCGGGACCGCAGGCCCTGTCATCGCTGGGTCGGGCCCCGTGAATCAAAAAAACCCCCATCGCCCAATCTGCCCCTTCCCAGGGTTTAAATGAAAACCTCATCTAGCGTCTTTACCTCCTCGCCTCGAGCACGGGCCACAAATGCCCCGCATCAGCATCATCAGAAACTGCCAAACCCCATAAAGCACCCCAAAATTTCCCAAGTCGTGCCCCCACCACCTGGTTTTAAAACCATTTTTGAAAAACCTCTTTGATGACAAAAGGGCGGGTTTGGGGGTCAAAAGGGAAATTTTAAAAAAGATCAAAGGGGCCCAAAAAAAGGATTTTTTTCTGCTTGACCCCCGGGTTACTGGGGCCATCAGGGGGAGGAAAAAAGGAAGCCGGTCAATGGGGCCAAAAATCCCGGGCGGTGGGGCCAACGCCTTCCCTTCCCCCTTGTTTGTAGCCCGAAAGCTTCTGGATGCAGAAAGTCGGGATTACCAATTCCCCTTTTTTGATGATAAAGATGTTTATAAATGGGGACACTTTTGGCGGACCCATCCGGTTTTTTCCCGCAAAAATTTGCTTGCGAGCGTTTCCCATCAGGGGCGAGGAGGAAAAAACGAGGGGGTTAAAGTGTCAAAAAGGGCCCCGCCACAAAAAAGGGAGAGGGGGGTTTCGAAGAACCCGGAAAATGTTCCCGCCAGCCCCCGGTCAGCGAAAAACCCCCCGGCTCCCGTTTAAAATTCGGGGGGGTCAAAAAGGCCCAGGACCTCTCAACCCCGGGGGGCCCCCTTTTTTGGGACCCAAACCCATTGTTTTACCCACGATGTCATATCCGTTTTTCCCCGAAAAGCCCAATAAGTAAGGAAAGAACCTTAAGTTGGTTAACCCACCCCCCCCCCAATTTTCTAGTAAAAGCGGGGGGCGAATGCATAGTTAAATGGGGGGAACTTTTTCCAAAAAAAAGGCCAGCCCACCCCCGGGCCCCTCCAAAACCAAACTGTAAACCCCCCTCTTCTCCCCCCTTCCTCCCCTCCGCACCCCCCCCAAAAGCTTTCCCTGTGCCCATTTCTCTAAAGTCATAAACAGGGATCAGCCTCCGCTTCGCCTCCCCCTTTCCCCCCCGGTCCCCACCGGGCACCATGGGAAAACCCTTTCCTACCCCCCCCCTCCTTCCCCCAAATTTTTACGACCTGCCGCCAAAACAGCGGCCGGTTAGAGCCGGGCCTTCTGTTTTTTCCAGGTTTGGGAGCGGGAAGGAAAATTTAAAAAAACCCAAACCATCCCAAAGCCAAAAGCCTGAATGTCGCTTTGGGCCAGGTTTTTTTTGGGCCGGGGGAAATTTTTCCTTTTTCCGTCTGGGGGGACACAAATGGGTTCCGCCACGCCCTTTGGCCCTCGCTTGCCCCCAATACCAATCCCCGGCAGGCTTTTCTTTGCCAGAAAAACCCGTCCCTCCCCGGCCACCCACGTTTAATCTAAAATTTCAACCCCGGTTGTCTGCATCTGTGCCGGAAAAAGTCCATCCCCACACCAAAAATTGGGCCCTAAAAGCAGGGCCCAAGGGCCCGCTAAAATCTCTTTGAAAAGCTCACTGGGTGGCTGGGTGGATGTCTTGGGGGGGGAACGGGGCCCCTTCTCAGGCTCGGCGCACCTCGTAAAAAAAACTGCAGGGTGGGCAGGGTTTTTCCCCCAAGGCCCTCTGGGGCATCAGGGGCCCGGGAAAAGACCCCGGGCCCCGGGTTTTTAAAAATTAATCGCCTTGGGGGCCCCGTCCACACACAGGAAGGGGAGTTTTGGGAGGCTTAAGCAAACGAGGGTGGGAGCGTTTGGCGGGTACAAAAACCTTGGGGCCAGGCAAGGTGGTGTGCGTTTAACGGGCGAAACTCGTTTGGCCCCCCCCTTTAAAAAAGGAAAGGCCGGACCCACACCCCTTCCGGGCACATGTCATAAACCCTTGCCCCCAAAAATTTTTAAAAGAGTCCCCGGGCCCGGGGACTCCCTGCTGAAAAAGGGCCTCAAGGGTTGATTCGCACTTCCCCGTTGCCCCCCTGCTTCGTCCCGCCGGGGCTGGTTGCAGCGCCCACTCGGCCCCCCCCGTCAACCGTCTAAAAGTTAAAATTTGGCAACACGCGGAATTCCCCCCTCCACATGCTCCAGCGATTGGGGCCCCAGCGAAAATTGCCATTAAGCAGAAACGAAGTGCACATGGCCTGAAAAGCAGCGGTAGGGACCCGGGGTTTTAAAACCACCGAGAGGGGGAGGCAGGTAAAAAGAGTCTGCACCACCCTTCCCATTTTTGGGAAGAAAGAAACCAAAAAAGGGGTCAGTCCCGGACGAGGGCCCCTTGTCAGCATGACTTTTGTGGTGATTTAGTTCGGGAAAAGGGACCCGTTGGACACTCGAAAAAAACAGGTCCCCCAGCGCGGAGGAGGGGGAACAAAACACAGATGCGGACAGGGAAACCCCTTTTCTCCCCCCCCGCCAAAAAACCCCCAAGGGCCCGACATTTTTCAAAATTTTCATCGGTTTCATTAGGCGGGGGGGTTTCGGGGTCCAGAGCTAGTGCAAGGTGGCTTATCAGCTCTCAGGGTGCATCATCTAAAGGAAAGTCAGGGTGTTTTTTGAACCCGTGCCGGATTGGAAAGGAGGAGGGGAGGAGGAGGAAATTCCAAAAACACCGATTTTTAAACCCCCGCCCCTTTCCCCTTGGAAAAGGGTTTTTGGGTGAATTTGAGGCGGAGGAGGAAAAATGAGGAAGATCTTTTTGCTATCCCCCTCGCCCCAGAGGTTTGGGGAAATAAAGGGGCTCCTTTCCTCTCAAATTTGAGTGTTTTGGAAAGCCCCAAATTTCCTCCAACATGACCCCCGCATTAAGGCCATAAAAATTTAACAACGGGTTTAGGGGGGTGGGCCACCCTCCTGGATCCCGGTACAAAACAAAAATCAGCATTTTTTCCCTTCCACCCACCCAAAAGAGAGAAAAAAATGCAGGAAATGGAGCCTTGCTGATTGACAACTGGAGACATCTTTTTCCCGTCTGCTTAATTTCCCCCAAAATTTGTAAACTTTTAACAAAAAACACAAAGGGGACAGCATTAGAGTCCCAATAGGGGAAAGGCGGAAGAAGCAGGCAAGGGGGCCCAGAACCCTTTAAGGGGTAAACCCGGCAATCTTTGTTTACCCCCTTTCCCCAACCCGCATGAAAAGCAGGGCCCCCATCCAACACACAGAGTCAGCAAAAAAGTTTCAGGTGCACGACAATTTCCCCTAAAACCCAAAGTTTTTGCATGGGTTTTTTGGCCCCCAATAACTTCGGGTATCCAAAAGGGGACGTAAGGGGCCCCCCGACCCGGGCTCGTCACCCCAAAAGGGAAAAGGGTTGCCTCCCCAACCCAGCCAGCGTAAAAATTGAGGGGGACCTTCAGCACAGTGGAGGAGTATTACAGCCCAAACGCCCCCGGTTTTCCACAATAATTTTTGGAAACGTTTGACTTTAAACAAGATAAAACAGGCAGGGAAATCTCTGATAAAATGTTTTTGGCCCCCAAATTGCCGGGGTTCACCGAAAATTTGCCAGCCCTACTTCAAAATTTTTTTTTAAAAAACAAAAAAAGGGGTCCTTTTAAAAAATTTTTTTAAAATGTAAATTTCTTACTGAAATTTTTTTATTCTTTTTTCCCCAAAAAGTTCATTTTGCGGGTTTTGCTGTGAGGAGACGGTAAAAGAAAAGCAAAGTTTAAAGAAAAAACCCCGTATTCCATTTAACCCCTTTTATCTTAAGAATTTTCCCAAATTTTCTTTTGGTTTTGAGGTCATTTTTGCTGTGAATCAGCAATAATCAGGCCCTTTTGGGAAAAAAAAATGGGGATTTCCCAAAAAAAAAAAAGGGGGGCCCATTTCTCCCTCATTTTTTTTTTAAATATTTGGCTGAAAATTTAATTTTTTAAATAATTTTTTTGGGGTCATTTTGCTGTGGATACAGAAATTAATCATGGTCCTTTTTTTTAAACGGGAAATTTTGGCTTAAAATTGGCATTTCCCCCTCCCCAAATTTTTTAAAAACGTGGCTGAAAGTAAATTTTTAAAAATTTTTTTTGGGGTCTGCTGCTTTAAAAAGGGCAGCAATACTACGGGTCCTATTATAAAAAAAATGTTGTTTTCTAACAAAATTTTGTTCTTCCCCAATTGACCAAAAGGGCCCAAAAAGGGTTTTCTTTGCTTTAAATTTTTGGGGGGATTTTGCTGTGACATGCGGGCCTTAAAAACTAAGGCCCTTTTTTTAAAAAAATTTTTTTTTAACAGACTTTTTGTTTTTTCACAAGGAAATGCCCAAAGGGGGGTGCTTAAAAAGGGTTTTTGGCCTTTAAAAAAAAAGTTTTTTTGAATTTCTTTTCTGTAAAATTCAGGGCCCTTAAAATAAAAAAAACGGGGGAACCATTTTAAAAAAATTTTTTATTTTCAAAAAAAACCCATTTGTTTTTCACCTTAAAATTGTCAAAAGGGTGGCTTAAGGGTGGTTTTTGGGCGGGGTAGGAAACGGGAAAAAAAGGGAAAGGCCCAACCTGGGTTAAAAAGAAAAAAAATTCCCAAAATGGGCCCCGGGGTTTTTCCAAGTTTTTCCATTAAAAATTGGCCCTTTATAAAACCACGTAAATTTGAGGACAAACTATTTAACCCCCTTGAAAAAAAAGGGGGAAAGGGAAACCAAAAAACAAGGGGGTTTTTGAATTAACCCCCCTTTTTAAAAAATGTTTTAAACTAAAATTTTAAAAAGATTTTTAAAAAAACTTTCCCCTTTTGGTTTTCCCAAAATTTAAGCTTTAAAAAAATTTTCCTTTTTTATTTTTAAATTTGGGGGGTAACTTTGGGGGAAGGTTTTACATGAAAATTTGGGGGAAAGTTTTTTGGTTTTTTAAATTTTCAGGGGGGGCCAGGGTGTGGGGGAGGGGGGAAACCAAGAGAAACAAAAGGGTCGTGAAAACCCCCTTTTCCCCAAAGGGGCACGGTTTGGGGAAAAAAGGGAAAAAAGAATGCCAAAAAATTAAAAGGGGGAAACCTTTTGGTTTTAAAGGGGGGATCTTTTTAACCCCCGGGGGTATTTTCCAATTTAAAAAAAATTGGTCCAAAACCCCAATTTTTTAAGTTACGGGGGGCCAAGGGGGCCCAACCCCCCCCCAAGGTATATAATGGGGCAACAAAATTTTTAAAATTTTGGCTTTTTAAAGTTCTGGACCATCCCGGCTTTTAAAAATTTTGAAACAAAAATTTGGGGGTTGAAAGACTCCTTTTTCCGGAACTTTTTAAATGTGGGGGTTTAAAGCGGGTTTGGGGGGGCCCTAAATCGGGTTGGGCCCGGGGACAGAAATATCAATGTCCATTAAACAAAAATTGGGGGGTTTTTAAAAGGACCCCTTTTTTCCCCGGAAACTTTTTAAATGTGGGGGCCCCATCCGGGGTTTGGGGGGGCTCAAGCTGGGCCCCGGGGGACGGGTTTTAAAAGTCAATGTCCATTAAACAAAATGGTGGTTAAAAAGACCCTTTTTTTCCGGGCCCCCATTTTTAAATTTTGGGGGTCCATGCGGGTTTTTTGGGGGCTCATGCGGGGCCCCAGGACAGGTATGGTAAATGTCCAGGGGAAACTAAAATGGGGGTTTGAAAACCCCTTTTTTTCCGGCACTTTTTAAATTTTGGGGCCATGCGGTTTGGGGCCTTTCTGGGCCCCGGGGACGGGTTTATAGTCAATTTTCCGGGTTAACTAAAAAGGGTGGTTTAAAGAACCCTTTTTGCGGCATTTTTTAATTTTGGGGGGGTTCAGGGCAGGTTTGGGGCTAAAAGCAGCGTTCCAGGACAGGGAAATTCAATGCCCAGTTCAAGTAACATGATGGTTAAAAAACCCATACTCCCCTTCGGCCCCTTTTTAAAATTTGGGGGGTTTAATCGGGTTTTAAAAGGGTCAGGCTTGGGGTACAAACAGGGATTGTAAATGGTCTTTTTGACTTTTTTTTGTGACTTTTTTTAACCTTTTTTGTGTTGCCTAAGATGTAGCAGTATCCATTTTGACTGTTGTGGTTTTAAATTTCAGCTTTTTCCCAGCCTTTTTTGGGGTTGTAATTTTGAATTTTGTTGTTGCCCCCCATAGATTTTAAAAGGGTCATGCGCAAAAATCAATGCTCCCCTATCAAAAAAAAACCTTATCGATAGGGGCCGACTATCGACAAACGATCGATTTTCGAAAAACCCAAACCCCAATTCGCTCAACAAAATTTTAAAAAACAGTGTTTGTGCATAAAAGTTTTGAGTGAGTTTTGGGATCCAAACTTGCATCTTTCATCTACCCAAGACATTTTGGATTGGGACCCAAGGGGAAAGCAAAAGAATTGTCAACGATCTTTGGGGAAAAGGTTGTTTGAAACTGCCGAAATATACTCGATTTTAAAAACCGAGTTTTTCAGCCCAAAAAAAAGGGGCCTTAAAAAAGGCCCCCCTTTGGGGCTTTAACCCCAGCCCAAGTGGGCTTTGGGGGGTGCTGGATGGTGCGAGCACGGAAAGGGACACTTACCGTCGTGTTTCCCTTTGGGAAGTCGCAAAAGCTGGGGAACAATTAGCTGCAGCACCCGGGCGCTGCGCTGTGCCCTTTGGCGCCGTCAGAAATTTCTTGCAGCGAAACCCCCACCCCCGGGGCGATCAGCTGACCCCGGGTTTTAAACCTTTCCCGGAAATGGGGGGCCCCCGGGCTTTGGCCCCGAAAAAACGGCAGGGATGGGCTTCGGCTTTTATGCAACTTTGGGAGCACTTTACAGCCAAAAGATTCATTGCAGCGCTCCCTGCTCCACAATAAAAACTCGGGAAAGGGTGGGCAAGCATACATGCGGCCCCCCCCCCAGAGTCTTCGCACAGGAGCACGCGATGCCCTCACCCCCCCTGGGGCCAAAAGGGACAAAAGGCTCGGAGCAGCAGGGAGGGGAGGTAATTGCTTGAATTTTTTTTTTTAAAAACACCCTTTCCCCTTAAACCTTCCTTTGGGGGACATATACCTGCCTAAAACCCCCCCAAAACCCTGCCCATCCCTTTGCCAATGGGGAAAAAAATTTTCATAATAATCTCCCAAAAACCTGCCTATAAAGGGACATATACCTGCCTAAAAACTGTTATCCCCGCCTATGGGGACATATCCCTTCCCTAAAAACCTGCCTATGGGGGAACATATTTTGCCTAAAAACCTCCCTTTTAGGGACATATACCTCCCTTTTAAACCCCTTGACAATCCCTTCCTAAAAGTGAATTTTCCCTGCCAAAAAACCTCCAAAAAGTGACATATCCCTCCAAAAACCCCGGCCTATGGGGGACTAAAAACGCCAAAACCTGCCTTAAAAACCATAAAAACCCTGCCAATGAGGGGTCAAAAACCCTGCTTAAAAAATTACCCTTTAAAAAACCCGCCTATGGGGGACTTTTAAACCTTTTCCTTTTAAACATGCTATGGGGGACAAAATACCCTGCCTATACCTGCCAAAGGGGGCCCTTTATAACCTATTGGGGGGACAAATACTTCCCTTTTATAACTCCCTATGGGGCTTTAAAAAATGTTTTAAACCCCTGCTTATGGGGAACTTTAAAAACGGGCCATTCCTGCTTAGGGGGATATTTTTATTTTTTAAAAATTTTCCCAGAAAGCCGCTGCTTTTTCCCCCCTGGGCTTTTTACCCAAAGGAAAAATAAGTTTCCCCCGTTTTTTGGGGCAAAAGAAGGTTGCTTAGCTTAAAAAACTCGGGTGGCTTAAAATCGGTATAAAAGTATAAAAAAGGGGAAAGGGGGAATAAAAAAAGGGATACCCCAAAAATTTTTGGGATAATGTCAGTCAGCATGTTAAAAATTGTTTTAAACCCAAAGGGAAAAAACCGGGGGCTCTCAAAAAACCCCTAAACCATGGCCCAGGTGCCCCAACAAAAAATTTGGCCATAACTGCCAGGAAAACTGTTGAAGGCTATGAAACCCATAAGGTAGAACCAACCTGCTTCAAGGAAGATTTTACCCTTAATCCCAGAGTTGCCATTAGACTGCATCTAGAATTTTATATCTCTACATATGTATCAATATTTTTTAGTTTCAGGTAGTTATCCAAAACTTTCTTGAAACTCGCAACTGTTCCTGCTGTGACCAGCTCCTCAGGCAGGCTGTTCCACAAATTCACAGTTCTCATAGTAAAGAATGATTTTCTTCTCTGGAGATTGAATCCTTTTTTCTCCAGACAAAGAGAATGTCCTTTTGACTTTTGAGTGGGGTTTACAAGAAATAGCTTTTTCCATACTTTTTATACGGGCAATTTATATACTTAAATAAGCTAATCATGTCTCTGCTGTCCTCATAACTAAGATGCTCCATTCCCCTTATTTGTTTAGTTGCTCATCTTTGCACTCTCTCTAGCTCCATTACAGCCTTTCTATAAACTGGAGCCCAAAACTGTACAGCATATTCCAAGTGAGGCTGTGTTAATATTACATCCCTGTCCTGTGAGTCCATGCCTCTTTTAATACATGTCAGTATCCCACTTGCACTAACTCTCTTGGGCATGGAGTTCACTAAAGCTTCACATGTTGCCATGATATACCATGTTAAACTCCCAGTGACCAGTATGAGAGAGTCTAAGAGCGATAACATCCAATTTAACACACCTGCTCCCCATCCACACCTGAGACCTTGTAATACTAATGAGACACAAGACGCTGGGGAGGAAAAATGGCAAATTGGTCACAATTTGTCAACTGCCACTTAGGAATGTACTCACTTTTGTTTTCGACAGTTTAGACATTGATGGCTGTGTGTTGAGTTATTTTATTGGCACACCAGATTTACACTAGTATGCAACCTGTACATTGACTATTTTACATCGTATCGTATGTTATTTTATAAAGTTGGCCTGTGAAAACATGAATTTAAACATTTACAAAAATGTGAAGGGTATACTTACTTTTGTGAGATACTACATCTATTTATTGAAAAAGAAAAAGGGAGATAACAGGAACAGCACTGTCATGAGAAGTGGTAGTGGATCCTCTGGACCACCGCAAGCGATGGTGTAAGCGGAATCTAAGTAGGTCCCGGTATTCACCAGAGCCCGCCGCAAAGCGGGATGGGCTTTCTGCGGCGGGAGTTTACCAGGTCGCTTCCACTGACGTGACGTGCTTGTGGAGGCAGCCGAGGTGTAGCGAGGTACAAAATCGTAAGGCAGGATCGTAGTCGGGGACAGGCAGGAAGGTCAGGACAGGTGGCAAGGTTCATGGTCGTGGACAGGCAGGAAGGTCAGGGCTGGCGGCAAGGTTCGTGGTTGAGAGACGGAGGCAAACGGTACGGTACACGGTAATCAGACAAGACTTCAGGAATGCTTTCTCAAAAGGCTAATGGTACTAAAGATCCGGCGGGGTAACCAGGAAGAGGCAGGCTTAAATACGGGCAGCAGCCGGCAATGGCCAATTACCGGTGCGCTGGCCCTTTAAATTTAACACTGCCGGTGCGCGTGCGCCCTAGGGAGTGGGACCATGCGCAACGAGGGACAGAGACTACAGCAGGAGCGTGGCCGGGTAAGTGACCTCCGGAACTAGCAGGGGAACGAGCCCGCGACATGACATGCTAGGCGCGGCTCAGGAGCCGTTGGCCCTCCCTTCCCCGTTTGGCCCTCCCCTCTTTCTGGCCTGAAGGAATTTCTGGATAATGCTACGGTCCAGAATGTTCTCCTCTGGCTCCCAAAACCTTTTTTCGGGCCCGAACCCCTTCCAGTCAATGAGAAAAAGACGCTTCCCTCTGACCGTCTTCATATCCAGAATCTCCTTTACAGTAAAGACATTGGTGGCGTCAGCCTCAGGAGAAGGAGGAGCAACTTTCCTAGAAAAACGATTTAGGATGACCGGCTTCAGAAGGGAGACATGGAAGGAGTTCGGGACTCTCATAGTGGGAGGAAGGCGGAGCTTATATGCCACTGGGTTTATGCGCTTCAGCACCTCGAACAGTCCCAAAACCGGGGACCAAGCTTATAGCCCAGGATCTTGAGGCAGATATACTTCGCCGACAACCACACCTTGTCACCAGGAGAGAAGATGGGAGAAGGTCTTCGTTTTTTGTCAGCTTGTATCTTGTTACGAGCGGCACTGGCAGATTCGAGTCTAAAGAATTATAAGAGAACTAAGCCCAAGGTAGCAGGTTAGACCAATCATCCTGACATGCGGAGACGATGTGTAGTAGATAGCAGCTCAGAGTCTGATTAACCCTCTCCACTTGCCCGTTAGACTGAGGATGGTAGGCCGAAGAGAAGTCCAATTTCACTTGGAGTTGGCCACAAAGAGAGCGGCAGAACCTGGAAACAAATTGGACTCCCTGATTTGAAACAATGTGCTAAGGAAGCCCATATAGTAGGAAGATGTGTTGAAAAAACTGACCGGCAAGGTTAGACCTGGCAGAGGAACAAAGTGAGACATTTTGGAGAACCGGTCTGTGACCACCCAGATAACGGTATTACCAGTGGAAGGCGGGAGGTCAGTAATAAAGTCCATAGCCACATGGGTCCAGGGCCGGCTGGGACTCGGCAGCGGCTGAAGCAGGACTGCCGGCTTGAGACGAGACGGCTTGTTACGGGCACAGGAAGTGCAAGATTCCACGAACTCTCGAACATCTCAGGCCAGGCCACCGATAAAAACGGGAGATAAGCGAGCAAGATTTCTGCACCCCTGGGTGCCCAGCCACATGAGAGCAATGACCCCAAGACAGTATCCTCTTCCGTAGAGCCGGGCGTACGTAAGTCTTGCCGGGAGGAATTTGTTGTAGGTCAACGGGTGCAGCAGAGATCAGCCCTTCTGGGGGAATAATGTGCCATGGAGCAGGTTTGTCCCCAATCACGTCAGAGGCACAGGAGAGGGCGTCGGCCTTGACATTCTTCTCCGCCGGGCGGAAATGGATTAGAAAATTTAACCGGGAAAAGAAGAGAGACCAACGGGCTTGGCGCGGATTAAGTCGTTGGGCTGTCTGGATATATAGGTGGTTCTTGTGGTTAGTGTAGATATTGACGACAAGCTCCCTCCAAGAGCTAGCAGCATTTCTCCAGGCCCAGCTTGATGGCCAGTAACTCCCGGTCACCAATGGAGTAGTTTCTTTCCGTGGCAGAAAAGGTTTTAGAGAAAAACCCGCATGTGAGGGTCTTCCTTTGGGCCCTTTTTTGGGTGAGCACAGCCCCGGCCCCCACCGAGGAGGCGTCAACCTCTAGAAAAAATGGTTTCTCTGTGTCTGGCTGGGAGAGTACAGATGGAGAAGCGAAAGCAGACTTCAATTTAGAAAAGGCTTCTTCTGCCGCTGGTGGCCACAGCTTGGGATTACTATTCTTCTTGGTTAACGTCACTATAGGCGACACCAGTGAGGAAAAATGTGGTATTAACCGCCTATACTAATTGGCGAAGCCCAGAAATCTCTGTATGGCACGGAGGCCCGCGGGTCGTGGCCACTGTAAGACGGCAGACAGTTTCATGGGATCCATCTGCAGACCCTGGTCCGAAATAATGTAGCCGAGAAAGGGGAGACTTGTCTTGTGAAAGAGGCACTTCTTGAGCTTGGCATACAGACGGTTAGCACGTAAACGCCTGAGAACTTGTCGCACATGGGCCTGGTGGGATTCTGGATCAGGTGAAAAGATCAGGATGTCGTCCAGATAGACGACCACACAGGTGTACAGGAGGTCTCTGAAGATGTCGTTGACAAACTCCTGGTAGACTGCAGGGGCACTACAGAGTCGGAAGGGCATGACCAGGTACTCGAAATGCCCATCTCGAGTATTGAAGGCCGTCTTCTATTCGTCTCCTTCACAAATCCGAATAAGGTTGTAGGCTCTTCGTAGGCCCAGTTTGGAGAAAATCTTGGCTCCACGGAGCCGGTCAAAAAACTCGATAATCAACGGCAAGGGGTATCGATTCTTTATGGTGATCTTGTTGAGACCGCGGTAATCGATACATGGACATAGGGATCCATCCTTACGAAAAAGAACCAGGCTCCAGTCGGAGAGGAGGACTTATTAATAAACCCCTTCTGGAGATTCTCCTTGATATAGGCAGACATAGCAAAGGTCTCAGGCACAGACAGAGGGTAAACCCTGCCCCGCGGAGGAGATGTTCTGGGCAGAAGGTCAATAGGGCAGTCATAGGGGCGATGTGGAGGCAAGGTCTCTGCTTGCTTCTCGGAGAAGATGTCAGCATACTCTTGATATGGAGTGGAAAGACCCGCCAGAGCCTTAGACGGTAGTGGAGAAGCGGTAGGCACCGGGCGAGGTGCCACCAAACAGCGAGACCGACATTCTTGCCCCCAATGCAAGACTTCGCCCATCTGCCAGTTGAGCACCGGAGCATGGCGCTGCAGGCACGGAAGACCCAGAAGGATGGACGAGGAAGACCGGGGGGTAACACGTAAAACGAAAGTCTCTCCTTATGTAGTGCCCCACTTGAAGGAACAGAGGCTCAGTACGGTGGCGGACTGGATTGCTGAGGATCTCCCCACTGACAGAGGAGATGACCAGAGGTTTCTCCAGGCGGACCACGGGGAGATTATGTTGAGACACCAGGGCAGCGTCCAAGAAATTTCCAGCTGACCCAGAGTCCAAGAAGGCTGAGGCTTGAAAGTGGGTACCAGGCCCAGTGCCGACCAGGACAGGTATGGTCAAACGACGAGAGACGTCTTGCTCTCACTTAGGGACGCCTCTCCCACGTACCCTAGGTGTGCGCGTTTCCCAAACGTTAAGGACGCAGTGGGCAGGAGCGGAGGAAATGTTCTGGGCTGACACAATAGAGACAAAGGTTCTCCTCACATCTCCGGGTGAGCTCCTGACAGGACAGGTGGGCTCTATCCACTTGCATAGGCTCCTCGGCCGTGGGCGGGGAAGGTGACTGTGGAGGCCTTTGAAATACCAGAGCAAGACGAGGGAGCCGACGAGGTCTGGTCGGTCCTTGTACCTGGCGGAGCTCCTCCTGACATTCTGAGAAACAGATGTCAATCCAAGTAGCCAGGGAGATGAGGTCGCTCAAGGAAGACGGAAGATCACGGGCAGCCAGGGCATCCTTAACCCGGCTGGAGAGGCCCTTCTTGAAGGTGGCAGCTAAAGCCGCATCGTTCCATTACAGTGTCGAAGCCATGGTGCGGAACGGTACTGCGTAATCGCCCACCGAGGAGTCACCTTGACGCAAATTAAGTAAGGCGGTTTCAGCAGAAGAGGCACGGGCAGGTTTCTCAAACACACTGCGGAACTCGGTAAGGAAGGCGGCGAGGGTAGCCATGACTGGGTCGCCTCTGTCCCACAGAAGGGTAGCCAAGGCCAGGGCTTTCCCGGAAAGAAGGCTGACCACAAATGCGACCTTCGACCTTTCTGTATGGATTTGGTTCCCCATTAACTCGATATGCAGGGAACATTAGGTGATGAAGCCCCTGCAAGCCTTGGAGTCCCCATCAAACTTAGACGGCATAGACAAATGGAGCCTTGGACCAGCAGCCGGTGCGGAAGCCCAAGGAACAGCGGAAGCCACAGGAGTGGGTCGTTGCTGCTGGGTGGCCAGGCACTGCTGCATCATGGCGGAAAGGTGGCTGAGTTGCTGGGCCTGCTGGGCGATCTGCTGGGATTGCTGCGCCACAATGGTGGTTAGGTCAGTGAAGCTAGGCAGAGGCACCTTGGTGGGATCCATAGCCGGATCTTACTGTTACGAGCAGTGGTAGTGGATCCTTTGGACCAGCGCAAGTGATGGCGTAAGCCATGCCAGGGAATTGAATCTAAGTAGGTCCCGGTATTCACCAGAGCCCACCGCAAAGCGGGATGGACTTGCTGCGGCTGGAGTCTACCAGGTTGCTTCCACTGACGTGACTTGCTTGCGGAGGCAGCCGAGGTGTAGCATGGTACAAAATTGTAAAGCAGGCTCGTAGTCGGGGACAGGCAGGAAGGTCAGGACAGGCGGAAAGGTTCGTGGTCGTGGACAGGCAGGAAGGTCAGGGCTGGCGGCAAGGTTCATGGTCGAGAGACGGAGGCAAACGGTACGGTACACGGTAATCAGACAAGACTTCAGGAACGCTTTCTCAATAGGCTAATGGCACTAAAGATCCGGCGGGGTAACCAGGAAGAGCAAGCTTTAAATAGGGGCAGCGGCCGGAAATAGCCAATTACCGGTGGGCTGGCCCTTTAAATTTAACACTGCCGGCGCCCGCGCACGTGCCCTAGGAAGCAGGGCCATGTGCGCCGAGGGACAGAGACTACAGCTGGAGCGTGGCAGGGTAAGTGTCCTCTAGAACTAGCGGGGAAACCGACGCCCCGGGGGTGGGGAACCCCTCGACCAACTTGGCCTGCGACCGGGGACGGGGGCCCACGGGGGGAAATCCATGACAAGCACCAATGTCCACAATGGCATCCACTATGCCTTCATGATGCAACAAAGCGTCCAACTGATGCGTCAGTCTTCACTCACCAAGCCAAGATCCAACAAACAGTAAAATGAATGACAGCATCTTCAAAGATCAGAATTCTTAATAACTTCAAGTGAGTAACATAAAAAAACATTTCAGCCCATATAATGTGGCTTTTCTCAAGCAGCATATTTTAAGGTACATAATGTGAATATATACTGAAATTTTGCATTTTTTGTTTTGTTACTCACTGAAGAAATTTAAAAAGAAATCCTGATTTTTTTGAATTCCCGTTGTCCATTTTACAATTTTTTTTGGAATCTTGGATTGGGGAGTGAATAAAAGTGGGGAAAAAAGAAATTTAGTCACCACCTTTGGCTATTTTTGCCCCCATTTAAAAACGTGAAGGGCTTCCCTCATCTTTTAAAGGGGGAAAAACTACCACAAAAAATTGACATAAACAGATAGCCCCTAAATTTTTGAGAGACAAAATTAGAAAACAAATCCCGAAAATAAAATTTGTCTGTTTTGGGAAAGAATTTTTTTTGAAAATTATGGAGGGAAATAAAAAACTTGGTTCCCTTTCAAACACGCAAGTTTTTCTGGCTTTTAAACAAAACCTTAACTTCTTCTTTAAGAGGCTGAATTCTTTAACCTTAAAAAAAAACACCTGAAATGAACTTGTTATAAATATAAAAAAACACCTCCCACAACCCAAACGTTCACCCCAAAAAATTTTCCATTTGGGGGAAGACCAAAGAGTTTGTTGGGGACACCAAAACCCAAAATTGAACAAAGTGAATTTTAGCCCAAACCCTTTTCATACATGTCCCCTTTATTGCCCCTGCATAAAACAAAATTTTTTGCCCAGTGCCCAAAACCCAAATCCCTTTCTTTTTTGGGGGTATTTCTCATTTTTAAAATTTTCCTTTCCTAATTATCATGATAGTTTCCCCAATAAATTAAACTACAGGGAAAGGGTATCAAATTTTTGGACAAAAATTTAACAATGTAAAACCTTTTAAAATTTAATCCAATATTTTTTCCCAATTTCGGGGTTATGGGAAACTGCCTTTGATGGGTTTATCTTTTTTTAATTTTTTAAAAATTTTTTCCTGAAATTAATTTCTCACCAGATCTCTGGTTGTTTTGTAATTCCGGGATAAATAAGGGCTAAAACCCTTTTTTTCAAAAAATTAAATTTCATTTGGGGACTGTTTTTTTTTTTAAAAGATGACGAAAAAAATGTATCATCCCAAATTTTTTTTTCTTTTAATAAAGTGAAAATAAGTGTTCACTTTCACTGTAATATCTGTTCAGAACAGAACCCCAAAATTTTTATGCAAGATCCACTTTATTTAAAATTCTTTGGTGCCCAGTAAACCCCAACAAACTTAAAATGGGGTCCTTTGGGGAAATCTTTTGTGTTTCCTAAAATATTTTTATGTTAATAATTGTGCTGCACACAGCAGCATTCTTATCATCAAATCTACAGGGGTATATATCACTAAAAGTAATCAGAAAACTAATAGCAAAACTATTGGTATAACAGCATCGAAAGTCCCTAAAACATAACTTTAAATTAATCGAGGTAAAAAGACATAATACATGTCAACATAAAAGTTTAAAGTCATTAAGCAAAGATCATAGGTGACCAAAAAGGGATACCTATTTATCCCCAAACCCCGGAAAGTAGCTAGGGAAAAAATTCTGGCCCCCCCTGGCTGAAAAACCCGGTTTCGTGGCAGAAAAAAGGGTCCCACTGGAGCAAAATTGGTTTTTCCCTTTGTGGGTTTCAGGGCACTAACCAGTGGGGAAGCAGGGCTTAAAATCTTGTTCCTCTCCCTTCAACCATATTTACCCACCCTTGGTTGGACTTGATGGAAACATGTCTTTTTTCAATCATACTAACTATGTAACTATGTAATCTCAAATATACTTTAACCCAAAAGAGGAACTGAAGAGGAGAAAAATAAATATACCCCCAATTTTTTTAACCCAGTGAGTTCCTCAGAAAACTTATGGGTTCATCAGGGGGTTTAAAGATTTAAACAGTTTGGGCAAAAAAACACTAAAACGGGTGTTCATGACTCAGAGAGGTTTGAAAAGTATAAACTTGATAAGGTAATTTTTGGGCCGGGATCAAAAGGGAGCCCCCAAAATTTGAAATTTAAGGTAGCTAGTCTAAATACTAAAGCCCAATCTAAATTTATAAATAAATTCGAGTGATAAACCACACCTAAAAAAGCGGGGAAATGAGATGAAAACAGGAATTTTTTACAAGTGGAAAAAAATTTAACCCCACCAGGAAATTTGCCCCTATTTTGTCAAAATTTGTATAATTTTTCAAACCCAAACTACTGAATCAAAAAACTTAGTTTTTTGTATTATTTTGCCTAAAAATTTTTAACCCCCTTTTAAACACCTGAAAAGCCCATACATTTTTGTGGAAATGTTTTGGAATAAGAAAAACTTTTTGGGGATTTTTCGGGAGCTTTGGCATAAAAATTGTTTTGCTTACTTTTTCCCGGGGGTTTCCCCTTTTGAATAAAGGTACTTTTAAAAAGGTGATTTTTTTTATTAATTCCCCAAAGGGTTCCCCCTAAAAACTGGGCTTAATGATTTTTAACTTTTAAATTTTGGAATTTGCATGTTTTCCCTTTTTTATTTTGGCTAACCCCTCCCCGTCACAGCGATTTTTATTTATGTTGCATTTTTTGTCCTGTCTTTCTTCTAAGATCTGTATTTTTTTTTAAAAAATAAAAAATTTGTCCACATAAATGTATGAGGGCTTTTTAATGGTTGTATACAAGGAATCATATAATGTACTGGGAAAAATAGATGGAAAAAAATTTGGCAATAAAATAGTGTACCTTTTCTTAATCCCTTAGATGCCACATACACTTTTATTTCCAATCCCAACAGGTCCTAGCTGTATCTAACAGATATTACCTGCCACATATAGAAAGGGCAAATGGGGGTTAAGAGGTTAATTAAAATCTATGTTTTAGAGACTTTCATTCTTGTAAACAACATTAAATTTTCGGGTACGGTTTAAGTATAAAAAAAGGGCCTTAATAGGACGAAAACAAGCGGGAAAATTTCTAAAATTTGATAATTTATAAACACTAAAAAAGGGAAAGTTGTAGAAATTTAATTATACAATAAGTAAGATAAATCTCTAAAATTAAACAAATAGTTATAAAAAGTACCTAAATGATTTAGCTCAAATTTAAAACCAAGGGGAGATAAGGTTTTAAAAATCCCAAACCCCAATCACATATTTGCCAAGATAAATGTAGTCATATGCATTGATTTTTGAATATATACTGCATCTCTTTTAAATTGGGTTTTTTAATATTCTGAAGGCCCCTTTTACATTTATGTTGTAACTGCAAATTTTTTTACAATGAGCGTCTGTTTGTTTAAATGTTTGGGGTTTTATTTTTTTAAAGACAAAAGTTACATGTTAAAAACTGAAAAAGCAGAAAGTTTGATGAATAAGTAGATGACTGCATTGTCCTTGAACTGATCTGTATTCTCTTGTGTGTAAAACCCATGTCTGAATGGACAACAGGTGCTTTAACAGCATGTAATTTTATATTGTGGGCAACGTAAAATTTCCCCCTTGGTTTTTAAACACCTTGTTTAGCAATTTGACCCATCAAACATAAATGTAAAAAGCTTTGCCGTGCTAAGTATAGAAGCAAAAAACAAATACAACAGCAAGGACATAAATTAAAGGTTGCATTTTAGTTAATTAAGTAATCTATCAACACAATGGGCTGCCTAAACTATCTATCATTGTGCCTGTCTGTCATCAAACTGTTTTATTTTCTAGAAGAAAACAAGCAGCTTTTCAAAACGGGAAACATTTTATCTTTTTTTAACCCCTATGGTGGGTAGCAAACCCCGATCCATCAGTCTTTTTAAAGCAATGTACTGTATAGTACTACATGGTAGAAATCTTAAACTTTTAATTCTCATTAAGAGGGCTGTCTGGTTCATAGACAAAATTAATTGTAAACTTCAGGAGAAAATAATCATTTACTCCAAAAAAACGCCCCAAAATTTACAATTTTTTTGTAAATTGGTTTTGTTTTAAGGGGGGGGGGGCTACGAAAATGAGGACTCAAACGAAATTTTGAGCTTAAGAAAAATAGTTGGGCCACTTATTAAAATTTAAAACCTCAAAATTTTATTTTTTTTCTTTGGGATTTTAAAATTTAAAGCCTCAAATTTTGAGGAAAAAGAGGGTGCAAATATTTTGTGGTTTTCCCCTAAAAAAAGCTGGGCAGCCCGCCTAATTGAATAGTAGAGGCATCAATGGCGTAAACCCCTTTTATTGCTTTAAAACAATAACAATTATAATAAAAACAAACCAACCCCCCCTCATAGAAGGGTCTTTAGGTTTGTCTAAAAATTTGTTTTTTCATTTGTGCAGTCTCCCTTTGCATAGTATTGTGGATTTTCTGTATACTGGTATGAACTAGTACTTATCCAATGTGCAGTTTGTTATTATTTAGTTGCCCTCCTAATGGATGGATGTGCAAACAACTATCCATTAGTTATCTGCACCGGGGTTTTTAACCCTCAAGAAACACTAGGGGGTGTTATTGCCTTCTATTGGGTTTAATCTATTTTTCAGCCATTGAGCTGTAAATTTCGCCTTGTGTTTGTGTTTCTATGCTGCAGGTGACTCATTTACAAAAAAAAAAACAAAAAAACATTCCTAACCCTCCCTTTAGTCCTTTGGTTTTCTCTCATTTTCCCCTCAGTGGCTGTTAACATTCAGAAGTAGAAGAAAGGAAACAAAATACCAGCTACTCCTGTCTCAGGGCTCTCCCTCTATTTCTTATTATATGGCATAAAAATTCTAAATTAAAAAAGGCGTCCACCGAAACATTGTACTTTGTATCGTATCAATCTGGACTACATTAATCTCTGTTTGTATACTGCCCATGCAATAAAGACAAAAATTAAAAAGAAAAATCCTTTTGCTATGTTTATTTTTCAATAAATAAAATGTCCATCTTTCCCTTTCTTTGGGGTTGTCATGGACTTTTTTAGAAATAGAATTTGGAACAGGGGAAACCCGGGATGCTTTTCCCAAAAAAAGGAAAAAAATCAAAACCGGAAGGGAAAATCAGTACTTGTTGCACTTCAATTTGCTTTTAGGTGAGCCCTAAAATCTTCCCACTGGTGACCCCACATAAAACCACAGGTTTTCCCTACATACAGGTGAAAGCTTTTGATTTTTAAACTGGCAATCCAAAATTTTTGGGCCCCCATGGGATGAAACGTCAAAGGGCTAAAATTAAAAATGTTTTTGCCCGAAAAAACCAATCAGAGCACCCCTCTTATTTTTCATGAGCACTATATGAAATGAAAGAGGTGCTCTGATTGGTTGCTAAAAGTACAGAAAATATAGTAATACTACAAAAATCATATCTAAGGCCCCACTTTCCAAAGGGGTTCCTAGGGGGCCTTTTAAAGGGAATCAAGGTTTTTTAGGGGGAGACAATCGAAAGGGGCCAATGAGGTGCATCTAAGTATGATCTGGATCTATATTTTTTTGGTCCAACAAAAGTTTAAACATTTCAGCAACTTTTAAAACCCTAGCATTCTCAAATGGGTAAAATAGAAGAATTAAAATTCAAAAATCATTTTCAAGAAAAGAAACTTATTAAAGAAATTTAAATGTTCTCACTGCATATTATATAAAAGTATTTTTTCGCAGCACCGTCCATCCAATGCACAAGACCAGTTTTTTTAGACTTGAAAAATGTTTGTTTCCCTTTTATGTAACTGTTCCCTTTTGGGGGTGGGTTATAATCAAAAGAGCCCAAAAAAGGGGGTAACTTAAAAGCAGTTAGGAAGTTTAGGAGCTCTGTTTAAAGGGGTTCCAAAAAAAAAACAATTTTCCCTTTGTCCCTCCCCACATGAAACGAAGGGGTTTTAAACCCCAGCGATATTGGATGTTTTGTTTGCAGAGTAGATAGCAGCGGTTTCATAACTAATCTTGGGCTCAAGGTGTGCCGAGATAAGTCCGGAAACATAGCAAGTTTAGTACCCTCTATTTGGGGTTGGGCCTTTTTTTTTCCTCCTTTAAAAGCATAAAAATTTAATTTGACAGATACGGGGCTTTCTTGGGAAACGTCCCCCTCCCTTGGTTCTCTTTTGTCTCGGCCCAATTTTGAGGGGGATGGTTTACGGCTTTGGGGCCCAAAATTCCCTTGAAGATTTTTGAAATTAGGACTGAGCCAAGTCTTGCATTTTGACCATTTCTGGAAGGCCTCTAACTCTGATTTTATTCCTCTGTTTTCTGTTTTCCAGATCTTCTAATTGATCTGCTACAGATATTAAGTTCCAAACAGATGATTGAGAAAATTCTAGATTTTGAATCTTGTCTTAAATGGTGGATGTACCTGTTTTTTTGTGTTGGGATTGCTTTGGCTACAGTCGATCGTAGTTGATAGCGGCCGCTATGAAGGTTTTTCGAAGTGAGCGTCGATTATAGCAAAACCCCTTAAAAGTCAGGGGGAGAGCAAAAACACCTTATTATTCCCCCCAAACAAGGCGGGAGAAGCTAAAATTTAACATCCACAACATTAAAATGGGATCGGCACACTTAGGAAAACACACTTAGGTTATAAAAGCCCAAAAAGAAAAAAAGTCACAGACCATTCACTATCCCGTCTGTACCACAGCCTGCCCCCTTAAAACCCTGCATCACCCAAAATTAAAAAAGTCCAGAAGGAAGTATGTTTTTAAAAACCATCCTTACTTGAACTGGCATTGAATAACCCTGTCCTGGGCCACAGCATGACCCCAAAACCTCAAACCCCCACATTTAAAAGTGCCGAAAAAGGGGGTCTTTCAACCCCATTTTTTTTTCACTGGACATTGACTATACCTGTCCGGGGCCCCATACCCAGGGCCGGGGGTTTCAGTGGGGGCGGTGAGACCCAGGTGGCTCCGCATTATTAACACGCAGGTTAAAATGCCCTATGAGCAGCAAAAAAAACTGTCGTCTGAAGCAGATGCAGAAGCGGAAGTGTGAGAACCCCCAGCCTTCCCCTTAAACACAATACCTGGGTACGCTTTCCCCCCCATGGGGTGTGGACCAATTTGGGTTCACTTGGAAATATGGTGGTTAAGCTCCTGTTACCCCAGGTGCCCTTTTTCTTGGCATTCTTTTCAAATTTTCTCAACGGCTGGAGGAAATGGTCTCTGTATTTGTTCTCGTCCGTGCCCAAAACTCCATGTCCTCTGAATAACCCACATCTGGTCAATTTTCCTGTCCTCCCTTGTACAATCGAGGAATTTTTTTTTAAAAGTATTTGTACATAAGTTTTTTTTTGTACTTTAATTCTAGAAAAACATTTTTTAAAATAGGATGGATCCCCCAATTTTCTTTGTTTTTTTTTTTTTATTGTATTTAAAAGGGTTGTCTCAAAACGGGGTTGTAGCTATGTTAAAGATCTTCAAATACAAGTAATTTTGAAATGGTCCATTAACATGTCCTCCCATTACGTTTCTTCAGCACCATCACCCCCTTTAGCCCTCTTGACAATTTTTTTAAAAAGGGAAAAAAAATTTTTGGGTCTGTATTTTAAAAAAAAAAAACCAACCCCCCTTTTTTAAAAAAAATTTATTTAAAAAAATTTTTTAAAAAATTGTTTTTGCATTTCAAAGCAGCATGACCCAAAAATTATAAAAAAAGACTTTCCGCCACTTTAAAAATTTGTGAGGGGGAAATGCCACTTAGAAGCCCATTTTTTTTTCTAAAGGGCCATGATTATTTCTGATCCCAGTCATGACCCCAAAAAAAAAATAAATATGACTTTTCAGCCCCTATTTAAAAAAAGTGAGGGAGAAATTCCCCTTAGAAGCCATTTTGTTCCCAAAGGGGCCATAATTATACTTATCCACAGCAAAATGACCTCAAAACTATTGACAATGCAAAACTTCTTAAGAAAAGTGAGTAAATGAATACGGTTGTCAGAAACCTTGCTGTCTTTTTTCGTCCCTCACACAAAACCACAATTAACCGGCAACAAATCGGTACCTCCAATTTGGGGCCACAATCAAAGGAAAACCCTGCCCGATTCATCTTGAGAAAGTAAACGATCCACTTTTTTTTGTCCCGGATGCTTTGTCTTAAAGACTCCTCCACTGTGCTGAAGGTCCGCTAAATGACGTGGCGCTGGGCAGGACAACCCTCTATGGCGTGATGAGCCAGCGGGCCCTTCG